>VMDO01033605.1:0-17786 GCA_007922755.1 Pedetes capensis
ATAGGATTGGGGAGTGCTGGATCAAGGTGATGGAGTCCGGACAGGAATTGGAGAACAGTGAAGGGTGAAGTGGGGTCCAGGTGCCTGTTTATATAGGCTCCTGAAAGGGGGTGTGTACTGGGGGCAGCCAGTCAGCGTGCATTCCTGTCATACCTGCCAGGTAGGGGCAGCTATTTAAATAGGGTGATTTTGGGGTGCAATTTGGGTTGGAGGGTAAGGTGTGTAGGGGTCCAATCAGGTACAGTGCCTTAGGAGCCAATCAGGGGGCTAGGGTTAGCCAATCAAGGTAGAAGTGGTTGAGACAGGGTCAGGCTGGTCAGGGGCCATCTTTACTCACTGGATGGGAGGGGTAGAAGTTGAGTGACTGGAATGTGGCCCTGGGGTCATCTAGAGGTCAGTCCCTGGACCCTATTCAGGGGGTACTTTTAAAAATCCCCAACACAGAATACAGTGGAAAATAGAAAGCCAGAGAGTGACCCAGGGTCAGACTCAGAATTTTATAACAACTCTCACAATAATTCCCTCCAGAAGACCAGAGAACAGTCCTGCGTACCCTTAGGATTCCTCATACGTTGCCAACTAACCACAACACTGAGGAGGGAGCATCCAGCAAGTCTGTGGTAGAGGAACATAAGCCACAGTTCTACCTCCATTCAAGTGTAAATTGAAAACTATATGCGTACGAGTTTACTTGTTTTATGAATTTTGACATCATCTGATAGTTGCACACAGATTTAACATTATGACTGACTTTCCTTCAGTCACTGGAATAATAAAATGTTTTTCCATAGCTCTAAGAGGTGATGAGACAAGAGAGGTCAGAATGATTATGGAGTATTCCATATATGCAGTAGAAACCAATTATATGTAGATGAAATATGTAATTATCTAAATATAAAGCATTCAAAAACTTTGTATAGTCTGTAGTATACAGCAAAGAACAGAATACTATCCCAAAATATTTGTGCTTTTTGCTGTATTAGAATTGTAAGTAAAGTAGGCATCTGGTTAAGTTGTCTGATTAGCAGCAGCCTCTTCGAGACTCGGGGAAAGAAACAAGCAGGATAGGAATGAATAGTCTTTATCCTGAACAAGGAATAATAGGAAAAACATAGTAATAACAGGGGATAAGTAGACTGCTTCAAGACGCACAGGACTGACTTCCCACCCACTAAGGAGTAAAGGAGGTCCTTCTCAGCAGAGTGCCGATCCCCACCCCAAAGATAAACCCAACACCTCTCAGTCTACTGAATAGTCTGGTAATAAACAAAGACAAACTGCCAAATGTGAACCCAGGAATGCATCACTACTGTACCCTGGACTGAGACACAATCACAAGGCAGTTGTGAGTCTGTGGAAAAACCTATAGTCTCTCTCACCTGCTGCAGAGGCAGTGGAGCAGAGAGGCCCACACTGACACGTTGCCAAGCAGACTATTCCAGATCTAGCAAAAAAGGTGTGTCCTTTTTACTTGTACACTGCCCCTGTACACAGCATCCATGCAAGAGACAGATGTGCAGGGTAGCTGTTGGGTTAGTGGGAAAATTACAAACAGCCTTCCATACTGATGGAACCCATGGTGTAGTGGAGAGCCCCAACCTGTGTTGATTTCAAAGTCAAACCCAGAGTCACAGCCATTTAACAAAAGGCCTACTTGGTCTGTGGGTCTGTCCACAATACCTGGATATGAGACAGCCTGTTCCGAGCCAGGGGTAAAAACCAAAAGTAGTTTTTATGGCCTGCCAAACCACGATCTAGAGCAGAGACCTCTGCCCATGCAGGCATGTACGCCATGCCCAGAGACCAAACTCTAGCCAAAGACCTGGTGGCTCTATGGCCTCATACTCAGTACCTCAGTCAAGAAGTGCAATATACCTGTGGGAGGCAGGAAAACCTGAAGGTTGTCTCCCATACCTACCAGACTGCTATGTAGTGGAGAACTAGCCACACCCAGAGTCACAACCATCTAGCCAAAGACTCCGGGTTTGTGAATGCCATCTGCAGTACCTAGGTGTGGTGAGACAGTTGGACCAGGCCGCTGTGTATCTCCAGGAAATCCAAAGAAAGCATGGGTCCAGTTGAACCAACAGTGAGCTCCTAGGCCTTGCCCACATTCACCCTAGGAGGCAGCATGCAGGGGACTGAGGGCACCTGCACAGTCTTTGGGAGTTGCACTTTGGCCACCAGCATCAGGACCAACCAGAGAAATGGGAGACTTGAGAAACTAGGAGGGAGCATTTGCAGTTTGTAACCCTGATTTCCACAGTGGCTGCTGTGAATCTTACTGGAAGCCATCTGAGAGGAAATTGGGACATCTGTCTGGAAGGTGGGGAATTTCATCAAGAAGGCAAGACTTCCTAATCAAGCCTGGGTTGAAAGGCAAGAGAGTGCCCTATATTGCTGGTTTTATTTATTTTAATGTTATATTTGGTTTTTTGTTTTCTTTTTGCCTTTTTCCCTTTAAATTTTATTTTTCTTTACACTTTTCATGTCACATTGTTAACCAGTTTTCCTTTTAGTTTTCCCAAGTTGTTTCATAACTAAATTTTCATCGCTTGCCATATTTATCTAAAAAAGAAAAGGAGTCTGTATCTGTTTTACTTCTTTGAGTGTTTATATAATCATAGGTATATACGTAGTTGTTAGACACCAGGGAGTCAGGTCCAACTCATAGCAACTCTCACAGGGTTTTCAATGCCTGATTGTTTTAGGATTGCTTCAGGAGAGACTCAGTGACACCTAACAACAATGTATGTATGTATATGTACAGTAAATGTTGTTAGGTGTCATCAAGTTGGTGTCTGACTCATAGCTACCCTGTGTACGACAGACAAAACATTGTCAGTGCTTCTTTGCTATCTATAGGGTTTTCAATGGTGGATTGATTTTTGGGAGTGGACTGCTGGGTCCTCCTAAGCCTATAGCACCTGGTGTTCCAAGGCAGTCTCCAATCCAAGTGCTATCCAGGCCCGACCCCGCTTAGCTTCTGATATCTGACGAGATTGTACGCCACAGGATACACCTATAGATGTACAGTAAATAGGCAGATTTATATTTTTGCCTGCTTTTTCCTTACTCTCCAACACTTGCCTGTCTGCCTTCTGTGCTTCCTTATTGTTATCTTATTTCTCCCTGTTGTCTCCAACCTCTTCCCTTGGTTTTCATCCCTCTGCTGTTGATATCTATCTATACCATAAATAAGGACATTGAACAATGCAAAATATATAGAGTAAAATATACTAGTCTATACAGTCTAGTCACATACAACTCATTCACCCTATGCACAACAGATTAAAACACTGACACTGTGCCACGCGTGGCACTATAACAGTGCTTCTCTGCTATTCATAAGGTTTTCAATGGCTTATTGGTTTTTTGGTTTTTGTTTTTTTTTTGGTTTTTGGGGTCTTTTTTGTTTTGTTTTTTGTTGTTGTTTTGTTTGTTTGTTTGTTTGTTTTTGAGTGGGCTGCTGCTCTTCATTCTCCCAAGCGTATAGCACCTGGTATTCCCATGCAGTCTCCCATCCAATTACTAACCAGTCCTGATGCTGCTTAGTTTCCCAGATCTGACAGGATCAGATGCCAGGGTGGGTGGTATAACTGCAGGCCAATTAAAATATAACTGTCTGAAATTTAACAACAGTATTGAGATATAATATCCTATAAATGGAAAATCTTAAAATATATAGTATAGAAAGTTCAAAATAATTCAAATTATATGAATATGGTAAATAAATATCTATATGCATTTAATATATCTTAACTTAGCTAGGCACGCTAGAGCCCAACTGTAGTCCATATTACTTGGGAGGCTGAAGTGAGAGGATTACAGATTTGAGGTCAGAAGCAGTCTGCATGACTTAATGACACCCTATCAAAAAAGATGGGTGGCCTGAAGGTGTAGATCATTGGTTGAGCACCTAGGTTGTTACTATATGAAGAAAATTTTAAGACTGACATTGTGATTTCAATACACTGAAAAGTACGAGGGTTTCTCAATAAAGAATGCAATCAAGCATTTCTGAGACATGTGCAGTGGCCCATGGATATAATCCCAGCAACTCGAGACTGAGGCAGGAGGATTATGAATTTGAGGCCAGAGGCAGCCTCCATAACAAGATGCCAGCTAAAAAAAAAAAAAAAAA
The DNA here is from genome assembly GCA_007922755.1 of Pedetes capensis. Lineage (NCBI taxonomy): Eukaryota > Metazoa > Chordata > Mammalia > Rodentia > Pedetidae > Pedetes > Pedetes capensis. Next base: position 4,145 of record VMDO01033605.1, read on the forward strand.
AAAAAACAACTATTGGTTCCGCCCTGTGGTGGAACACTTACAAAAATATGTGCAGAAGCACTGGGTTCAACCCTCAAATACAGGGAAAAAACTTTTTTCTGTACATTAGCTCTCTGTGGACTGAAAATGGGAGAATGAAAAGCTGTAGCAATTTCAGGATGAACTGAGGAAGGGTAACAAACTCTTATTTAGCTGTATATTAGAACATACAAAAACATACTACACCTTAACATGTTTCTAATCATGAGAAAATATTTGACTTTCATAAGATATACGAAGACAATACATGAGTACATTAAATTTAACATTGTTTTATCTTAGTAGTCCATGAAATTGTTGATAGTTCTGAGTATATCCTTGAAGTTCGGCTCTGATAACTACCTCATGTTTCCTTACTTACTATCAAAAGTGTGTCTGAAATCACCTGTACAAGTCCTCTGGAAGGGTGCGAGATGTAGTAGGAATTTATACTTCCAGAAATGTCCGCTGTGCTGCCTAGGTTCTTGTGTCCCTTGCTCAGGAAAGCCTAGTGTGATTGATAGCAGTTTTCTCCTGCTCAGGTTAAGGGTGGACCTGTCTCCCTCGAATGAAGAACTCAGATTTCGCTTCATTCCAGGACAGGTCCAGGAGAGCAGACATTGACACTGGCTGAAACCTATCTTTCATCAGAAATGACTCCTGTCACCTCTATGGCCATGATGCAGGTCAGCATAATGATGAAAGAGCTTCCATTATTGGGTAGGCTTAAGAGCTTCTCCCTGGTGAAACAGAATATACTCCCTGGGCTGTTACCTGGGCTATGTTTTGATAGATTACCTCAGACTAGCCCAAAGACAGTTCTCCAGACATTTCTCAAGTAGTGATGAGTTGTCTCCAGAGTATCAGGATCTTGGCTACAGGTGATGTCATTGCTAACGCACAGGGATCTTTGGTGGGCATAATGGTTCTGCACAGTTTTCCTCTTCTGTCACCATCAGAGGCATTTTGTCTCTTCCAAATTTAAACTGTCTTCATTTCCTAGACGGTTCCCTATGGAGGATGCATGTGAATGAGAGACTCATCATAAAAGTACCCACAGACCATCCCAAGAATATCACCAGAGCTTTCAGAAGAACCCTGCCTGTGTCTACCTCCTTCCCAGTGACCTTAGCCTCTGTAGTGAAGTCTGAAACTATCCTCACTCCCACCATCCTCTGAGGGTACCACAATATCTAAAATACTCTAAGTCACTAAAAATTTCCCTTCTTTCCCAAGCTCTAAGGTGGATGCTAGTCTGTTCCATATGTCAGAAACAGGCCCTGCATGTTCTAACTTGATGAGTATCTTTGGAACTGATTTTCTTTTCCTGTAGTTCTCCCCATCTGAACTGAACTTTGGTTCAATGGGTGTCAAGAGTTTTAATGAATACCTTCAACTGGGCACCCCAGAAACCCAAGTCCATTCCAGACTCACAAGATGCTTAGATTGCCACCAAAACTTGACTCCAAGCTTTTCCCCAGAGTCTAGCAACACTAAGTCTCTGAATGCTAAATGCATCCTGAAGCCATACCCAGGGAAAACTCAAACTCCATTTCTCTGTCTCCTCACATCTGAGGAGTTAAAACATACCCGCTCTCTAGCCATGTAATTACAGGCATTGAACTGAGTTTCTGTGAAATTCTCATTTTGTGTTCTGGTCCTTAAGCAAAAGAAACCTTAAGTAATTATCCTCCCCATAGGTACAGAGAATCCTCTACTCCGTCTCTGATGCACCTACGTTTGGGGGTCATTTTTTGAAGTGAGGCCTGCTGCCAGTGGCAGGAGTGAGTTGTATGTTTCCAGAATATCATTGACCCTTGTTTGATGCCACCCACAGATTCTTTTCAAGATAACACCATGCCAAACCCCAGAACTCAGTATCATTCACTCTTTTCCCTCTTTCCTGCCTGCATATGAATGGATGAAGGCCCTGGATTGCCTTTGGATGTAGTACTCACTGAAATGAGAAGAGAATATCTCAACATTTTCTTCAAATGGTGTTTGTTCATCTTATTTCTTTTTTTTTAAAGGTGACTGTTTGGTAAGTCTAATAATTTTGGGTGCCTGCTGCTGTAGCCGTTTGGCATCCGATCCCATCATGTCTTGGAAGCTAAGCAGAGCCGGGCCTGGTTAGTACTTGGATAGGAGATCACCTGGGAACACCAGGTGCTGTAGGCATGGGAGATTGGACACAGCAACCCACTCCCAAAAATCAATCCGCCATTGAAAACCCTATAAACAGCAGAGAAGCACTGACAATTATGTTTCCGCCTGTTGTACACAGGGTCACTATGAGTCGGATACCGACTGGATGGTACGTAACAACAAAAACAACAATGATTCAGGTAAGCACAGTTCCCACTTCTATGTTCAGTTTAAAGTTAAGAGTTTTCTCTTGTCCCTTACCAGAATGAGTGTGGCTTGTCCTACTGAACTTTTTTACATTCCCCTGTTTAGTGAAGCTCTTTGTTACTGGCTGAAAATCTTCCTCTTTCCTGACATTCATCAGTATGTCAATAAGAAATTTGCCAATTTGCTTCTACCGTGGTCTCAGATGCCACTATGAGACTTTAGCAGGATCTTTCAGATGTGTATCAGGACTGACAACAAAGTACAGGAGGACAAGGACAGGAACAGAAGGCAATCAAACCCACCTGACCTGGCCTAATTTCTGCCCAGATATATTTTGCACACTTTTAGAGAGAAATAGAATGTGGCAGATTAAAGACAGCCTCTATGCGATGTGCTTTTAAAAAAACTTCCAAGTAGGAGGCAATTGATTATTTTCCAAAGAAAGTCTGGAAAAGCACAGAAACCACAGAGGCAAGTGTGAGATGATCCAGGTTGCAGAATGTAGCTGAGGAGTGAGAGGGAGTGAGGAGGACACGTCTCCATCTGGGGCTACCCAGAGCCCTCATCCAAAGAGGTATGCCAAAGAGCCCTGGCCATCAGACTGGCAATTTAACAAACCCACAGTGGTGGAAGCTCTTGGATGGTCTTGGGGAGTTGATGAGACAGTGGCTCCTCTTAACTGGGAAGTTCAACCTTGGAGAAGAGACTGTTTCCTACACTGTATATTTTAGCATGCCATGACCTGGTGTTGCTGTCTTGTGAAGAAACTTACTGTATGAGACTGAGCTCTACCCCAGGGGTCTGAAAACAGTTATTACCACTGGAGAGCCAGGGTTGATCTTTCATAGCCACAGCATGCTACACAGCTGCACCAGGCAGTTACAGGGAGGGAGACATGCTGAGAGGTTCAGGCAGCCAGAATCTTAGGAAAGTTGCTCAGAAGCAAGCCCTACTCCCCTACCTCACTCGCCAGGAAGAAAATATGACTATCTCCTGAGGGAACTACAGATACTGTCAACTCACATAGAATGCCTCCATCTTCAACTGACCACCACCTCCACCTAACAGACTCCAGTTTAAGAGACCAGGGAAAAAAGCTACTCCAGTACTTTTTTTCTTTCTTCATTCTTTACTGGAGATTGAACCCAGGCCCTTGCGTGAGGTAGGTGCTGTACCACTGTGCAGTACCCCCTGCCTTTTATTATCTTTGCTTGGAGCTGGGATTTCATTGAATTGTGCAGGCTGCCTCTGGCCTGGGTCTCAAGATCCTCCTGCCACAGCTCCCAGAGATGCTGGGATTGCAGTGGAGCTACCTGGTATCTGGCTCTTGTTCTTTTCTTTTTCTTTTTTTCCATTTTCCCTTCTTTTTATTGTTAAATTTCATTTCCTAATTTCTTTTTTCTAATGTAATTTTATCTGTTTCTTTTTAACTATCTTTGTTGTATCTCATTTCCTATTTACTATAAATCTCTTAGGCTTATTATTTCATATTGATCTGCTTATGTTTACATAATTTTATTTATATATTTTTCCTTATCATGCTTTTTTTTCTTTTGCCCCTTTTCCTACCAGTCCCTAACATTCATTTCCGTTGTAGATCTTCTGTCTCTTTCCCTTTAACCCTTTTGGCATCTTTGTTTCTTTTTCTGCCCACTCTACTTACTTCAAGTAATTACTTTTTATGCCTTCACACTAAATATTCTGTAACTTCCTAGCTTGCTCAACATTATTGTTGCCATTCTTTGTTCTATGTGCATAGGTGGTGTGGCAGTTGACTTTAAATGAGTTTAAGTATGTTTCTGAATCTGGTTTAGTCATTGTACCCTTTACAGTGGTTTATCTTCTCCTTTGGGAGTGCCACTAAGGATTGATATCTCAAAAGAAAGCTGTTCACTAAGTACATCCCCAAGTAAAATGGCAAATGATATCCATCCCCACAGATCCACAGATCACAAATCAGAAACACACACACATGCCATATATATATATATATATATATATATATATATATATATATATATATATATATTTATATTTTATATATATGTATATTTATATTATATATATATATTTATATATTTATGGAAAACAACACATCTCCAAAAACCCCACATTTCTTTAACCTCTGAGCCCAAAAACATTGAAGTACTTGAAATGACAAAGAATTTAAAGATGTTTTTGTAAAAATGACCAATGAATTCAAGGAGGACTCAAGTAAATAAATGATGTAAGGAAATCGATACAGGACCTAAGTCAGAAAATCAGTGATGTAAAAGACAAAGCAAAATGGACGAGAGATTAAGCAAGGAAATTGACAAATTGAAAAAAAATCCAAGCAAATGTTAGAAATGAGGGACTCAATAAACCAAATAAAAAACCATGGAAAGCATCACCAGTAGTTGAAGTCAAGCAGAATATACACTATCAGGGATGAAAGCCAAGGTCAGTGATACACTACATTCAGATATCAACAGAAATAAATAAAACAACAAGAACATGACCACAGTTTCTAAGAATTTTGGGACATGATCAAGAGACCAAACCTAATAATCCAGGGAGTAGAAGGAACTGAGATGAAAATAGCAGAAAATTTCCTAGATTTAGAGGATGAAATATATATCTAACTGCAAGAGGCATTTGAAACATCAAATGGACTTGACCAGAAAAGAACTAGAGCAAGGAAAAAATATTAAAAGCTAACTGGAAGAATAAAAGACCAATTCATCAGGATTATAAAAGACTCGCACCACAGTCATTAAAATCCAGGAATGCATAGAATGATATATCTCAAGTTGTGTAAGTAAATAATTGCTAACCAAGATTATTGTGTCCATCAAAGCTGTCATTTAAATTGATGATGAAATGAAGATGTTCCAAGACAAGCACACACTAAATACATACCCACTGAAACACTCAGCCATTGAAAACCCTATGAGGGTCGCTATGAGTCGGATACCGACTTGAGGGCACCTAACAACAACAACAACAACAACAAGTCAGCATTAGAGAAGATATTTAAAGGAATCCTTCCCCCAAAGGAGGAAGAAGACAGTCTCTTGCACCAGAATAAATGAAATAATAAACTAAATAGAAGGAAGAGAAACTAAAGGGAATTTGAAAAAAGTCAATCGTGAATAACTCAAAAAGCCAGCAAATACTGAAGGGGGAAAGAAAATGAATAGTATATGAACCAACCAGGAGAACACCCCGTACAATTACAAGAACCATCAAACCCTTCTCCATAATAACTGTAAATATAAATGGTCTTTATCCTCTAACTAAAAGAGATAGATTGGGAGATTGGATTAAAATGCAAGATGTAACAATTTTTTTTTTTGTCTGTAAAAACATCTCACTGGTAAAGACACCCTCAGAGTGAAAGTGAAAGGATGGAAAATGATCATGAAAGTGTGGGTGAATAAAAGGAGTAGCCATCCTTATGTCAAAGTAGACTTCAAGTAAAGTCTAAAGAAATAAAGTAGATAAATATTAATAAAAGGAACAATTAAGAAAGCATTTTTTGTTGGGTGCACTTGAGTCAGGTCCGACTCAAAGTGACAATACATACAACAGATGAAACACTCCATGACACTGTGCTATCTCTGGCATTATATCAGTGCTACTCTGCTCTTAAAGGGTTTTCAATGCCTGATGGTTTTTTGGGAGTTGACTGCCAGGTCCTTCTCCCAATCCTACAACACATGGTGTTTCCAGGCAGTCTCCCATCCCCATAGTAACCAGGACCAATATTGCTTACCTTCTGAGATCTGATAGGATTGGATGCTGGGATAGTATGGTTGCAAGACATGAAAGATATTTGAATTGTAAACATATATGCACTGAACATCAGGGCACCCAACATCATTTAAAATTTTTAAAAGTTCCTGGGCTTAAAGGGATACGTAGTTCCGGATACAATAATAATGGGTGAATTCAGTACCACACTGCCATTAATAGGTAGAACATCCATATAAAAAATAGCAACAACAAACTTCAGAGTTAAACACCACAATAGATCAAATGGACTTAATAGACATGTGCAGAATATTCCACCCAAAAGCTGCAGAATACACATTCTTCTTTGCAGCCCATAGAATTTTCTCTTAAGATAGGTCACACTTTAGGCCATAAATCAAGTCTAACAAATTTAGAAACAGTAAAAATAATCTTGTCTATCTTATAGGACCATAATGGAATAAAACTAGAAATGAGCATCAAGAGAGATTACAAAAGATATAAAAATACAAGTAATCAGTGGGTACGTGAATAAATCAGAAAAGAAATTTTAAAACTTCTTAGAATCAAATGAAAACGAAAATACAACCTAACAGAATTTCGGGATACAGCAGAGATAGTTCTGACAGGGATGTGTACAGTGATGAGTGTCAACATTAAAAAAGTTAATGGAGACAAAAACCAAAATTGGAGAATGAACTGACAATCCACTCCCAAAACAATCTGCCATTGAGAACTCTATGAATAGTAGAGAAGCACTGACATCATACTGGTCAAGGTACAGTGTTGGGCAGTGTTTTGTTCTGTTTTACATAGAGTCACTGTCAGACTCGACTGGATGGCACCTAACAACAACAACAAAATAAAAACTGATGAAACAAAGAGGTGATTGTTTGAAAAGATAAACAGGACAGACAAATCCTTAGCCAAACTAACCAAAGGAAAGAGAAGACTCAATAAAATTAGAGGTGAAAAAGAGAACATTGCAACAGATAGCAATGAAATCCAGAGATTAGGGAATGCTTTGAAAAATTATGTTCCAGAAAACTTGAAAACTTAGATGGATAAATTTCTAGACACACATGACCCTCCAAAATTAAGTAAAAAATAAACAACTGAAACAGACCTATAACAAGCAGTGAGATCAAAGAAGTAATAGAGTTTACCAACAAGGAAAATCCCAGGACCACAGGGATTAAATGCTGAATTTTGCAAAACTTTTTAAGAATTAACATCAGTGGTCCTCAAGCTATTCCATATAATAGAGATGGGAGAAACACTACCACACTCATTCTGTGAACACAGTGTTATCCTGATATTAGAACCAGCTAATGGTACATCAAAAAAAAAAAAAAAAGAAAAAGAAAGAAAGAAAGAAAGACAGACAGACTACAAATTTCCTTGATGAATCTAAATGCAAAAATTCTCAATAAAATAGTTGCACATCAACTTCAAGAACACATTAAAAAGATCATGCACTATAATCATGTTGGTTTCATCCCAGGGATGCAAGGATTATTGAATATGTGAAGACAATAAATGTAATACAGCATATAAATATACTCAGAAATCACATGATCCTATCAATAGATGCAGAAAAGGCCTTTGACAAAGTTCAACATCCTTTCATCATGAAAACCTTAAAGAAACTAGAAATTGAAGAAATGTACCTCAACACAATAGAAGCAATCTATGAAAAAGCTTTGGCTAACTTCATACTAAATGAGAAAACTGAAAGCACTTCCCCTAAAATCAGGAACAAGATAAAGGCGTCTACCATTTCCAATGTTATTCAATATAGTAATTGAATGATCATCCATAGCAATAAGGCAAGAGAAAGGAAAGAGATACAAATAGGAAAAGAAGTCAAATTATCCCTATTTTCCAATGATATGAACCTCTACTTAAAAGACCTGAAAGACTAGCAGAAAACTTTTAGAGCTGATAAACATTTTCAGTAAAGGTGTTGTTAGGTGCCATCAAGTCTTATCCAACTCATAGTGACCCTCATTGGGTTTTCAATGGCTCATTGATTTGAGATTGTTTCAGGAATGTGCTGCCAGGACCTTCTCCCATTTTGAGGATCAAACCCAGACACTCAGAGATTGCAGAGTGACACTCTACTAACTGAACTAAAGTCAAGCCCTTCAGTAAAGTAGTAGGAAACAAAATGGACATACAAAAATGAGTACCTTTTTGGTATGCCAATAATAACCAGGCTGAGAAAGCAACCAGGAAATCAGTCACATCCACAATAGTTTCAAAACAAATAAAACACCTAGGAATAAGCCTAACTAAGGTGGTGAAAGACCTCTACAATGAAAACTTTTAAACACTAAAGAAACTAAAGAAGGCACCAGAAGGTGAAAGGATTCCCCATGCTCATGGATTGGAATAATTAATATTATGAAAATGGCTATACTGCCAAAAGAAACCTATGCATTCAGTGTATTCCCCATCAAAATCCCAATGACATTCTTCACAGAAATAAAGAAACAATCCTAAAATTAACTTGGAAGCACAGAGACCCCGAATTGCTAAAGCAGTCCTGAGCAGAAAGAACAATGCAGGGAGTATCACAATACCTAATTTCAAGTTATACTACAAAAGCACAGTGACAAATGCTTTATGATACTGGCACAAAAACGAACAGACCAATGGAACAGAATGGAGGATCCAGAAATGAACCCATGAAGGTATAGATACTTGATATTTGACAAAGGTGGTGAATGTGAACATGAGCAATCTATGATAAAAAGTATGTATGTAAATGTCATAATGAGACCCTTTAAGTTGCATACTGAAAATTACTTACAAGACTATTGGGAAAAAGTTTGGAAACAGGTGTTACATATGTGTCATGTGAGTAAAGAAACAATGGATAAAGCCATGATGAACCTCCTCTGTACCCTTCCCTCACCTGACAGTTTATTCCAGCTGACAAGGATTCTCCCCCAAAGCTTGGAAGGAAATCCTTTGTGCCCCTGGTGCGCCTAAATATGAGGGTACCCAATGTCTTCCTTCATTCCCCTGAGATATATTAAAAGCTCTTCTTATTTTCACCCTAAGTTAGAGTTGTAGAGTATAGGCATCTCTTGTTTTGGTCTCCCACTCAGAATCCTATGTCCTTGACATTTTCATGGACTCCCACCCCAGGGAATTCATCCTAATTGGACCTATGGTGGCATGTATGGGCACAGCCAAATGATCCTAAACTTTTTAAGGACCCTTATGGCTGAGCACCTATAGCCGTAGCACTGTGGCATGGGATCCCGACAGATCTTGGAAGCTAAGCAGGCTCGGGCCTGGTTAGTACTTGGATGGGAGACCACCTGCGAACACCAGGTGCTGTAGGCTTGGGGGAAGGACCAGGCAATCCACTCCCCAAAAAATCAATCAGCCATTGAAAGCCCTATGAATAGCAGAGAAGCACTGACAATGGTGATTCACCTGGTGTACACAGGGTCACTAAGAGTTGGAGACCGACTTGATGTCACCTAACAGCAACAACAACATGGCCAAGGGGACCATGACCCTCCATAGTCCTTCCTTGTCTCGTGCTTTTTTTTTTTTTTTTTTTCTGTGTGCATGATAGAAACAGACAAATACCTAATTCAAAAATACAATAATTGTTCCTGGAAAAGCATTCTAGACAGAGCGTTAGTTCCCAAGTTTCTCCCAACCACTCCTGGAAGATCTCAGGACACTCTAGTTAGGATCCACTAATCTGGTTGGCCTCAACTTCTAACACTTGGTCAGTGGAGGTGGAGATTGTTTGTGCTACACCAGTAAGATGTGGATACAAACAGTTAAGTACCCAACCTGTTGTCAGGTGCATGTGACAGGCTTCTTCCTTTACAGTTGAGGTGAAACCCTCATTGTCACACAGGTAAATTACTAATTCTGATGGATCTCTGCTATTCCCAGGTGGCATTGGGAAAGGAGTCATCATGCCTCTTAGAAAGGGAATGAAGGCTTTTCAGAGGTGTGTTGTTGTTAGGTGCCGTCGAGTCCTGTCCAACTCATAGCAACCCTCATAGGGTTTTCAATGGCAGATTGTTTCGGGATTGCCTTGGGAGTGGGTTGCCACGTCCTTCTCCCACTTCAGGGGTTTACCAAGACATTAAACATCTGCCTCTTCCTCTTTTTCTTCCTGATGGGAGCTTCCTCATCTATTCTTTAAAAATGATACACCCTTGGGGTTCATATTGAAAAACATTAGGACTAGTTTGACTTCCAGATCCTAAAAGGGACACTCAGAGTTGACAGAAATATGAGCTTTTGGATGGAAAAACTTTGCTCCTGGAAGGAAATATAAGACTGTCCTTAATTTAGATCTCTTCTGTAGTCAGGAAGAAAAATTGTCAGAAGTCCCTTATGTACAAGCCTTATTTGCCTTAAATAATAATCAAAAACTCTTCCAGATCTATGACTTAGACTTTGCTGTTCAGATGGTTCTCACTGCAACTACCTAAGAGCCCTTATTTGACCATTTTCAGAGATCAAGCTCCTAATTTCTAGGTTCTCAGGGAATCTATACTTTCTGGGTGCTATAGCAGCTTACTGGCACGCTATCCTCTGTGGTTTCTTTTTCATCACTGTACAACCCCAATACAGACTGGGAAATCAAAATACTCAGCTAAAATATTGGAATGCTAATAGGTACTTTCATACAACTGAATCCTTATGTGTAAAAGCAGGGTACTTATGACCATTTCCCTGTGTACTGGCTTTCTTGCCCTCAGGAACAATTCATCCCTATGTAAACAATACAGGCTTGACCTAGGAATAATAGCTCTGGTTAATAGAGAAAAACTTCCTCAACTGGGAAATGTTCCTTTTTTAGAATCTTCTGATGGTAAGTCAGGAAAGCAACTGTTTAGTCACCTAAACTCCTGGTCTTGTCTTGGCCAACAAATCAAGCACACTTACATCTATAGTCCCTAGAGGAATCCTCAAAATTAGATATCCCATGTTTCTCTGTTTTTCTTCCTTGTAAGTGCACTAATAAAAAAATAGAAAAGTATGTGTTGTCTGCATATATGCACTGCCTTTTGTCTACATAGTGCCACGTTGTTTTGTGATTGACTATAGATTTTGTTTTGGGGATTATCAGCAGCGTGTATAGCAAGAAGTTCCAAGGACCTTTGGAGAGCAATTATAGGCAGAGAGATTGGTCCAATTAATAGATTTTAATGCTGGTAAATACTACAGTTCCCCAAGGAAAATGTAAGCCTACCCTCTCAAAGAAACCCCACAGAGAAAAAGGAGATTCTTCACTGTCAAATGCCAGTCATTGCTTTGGACAACCAGGGCACAGAACAAGACTGCCCTTAATAGAGTCCTAAATGAATAGGGCTTTGCCATATCTGCAAAGACCACCCCACACTAAGCAATGATATCCTGCCCTTTGAATGGAGGATAGGCCTTCATTCAGTTCCTGTGATGGCTAACCTTGAAGGTTAAGTTTTACCCATGGTTTCCTGGTGAGGCTCACCTCAAGCAACTAAAAATGACCAACAAGGACCCTCATCTCATAATGTGTCAGGCGCATATATTAATTTCTTCTCAGAAACTGAGGGCTTCATTCTCTGCCTTGATTTGTTACTTGGGATCCGCTTCTAAGTAAAATTGTATAATGACTGATGTTCATGAGAATGCCCAAAACCAGAAAACACTGTTTTAAAAACTCATCTGCCCACCCACATTAAGGAAAGCTCTCTTATTTCACAGAGAGATGGACAAACAAGCCTGAATGCCACATGGATACATAAGATTTTCTTAACATTTGGCAATTCTATACACCTATAAATAGGAGTTCCCATTAAATCAACCTCTTCCCAGGTAGAAGAGCCCCTTCCAGGTCTTCTTGAACATAACCATTGCAGTAAAGCTACAGGGACATTAATAACTCCTATTCCTTCTTAGTCTCCACAGACTCAAGAACACCCTGATGATAAAATTGGCTATACCCATAAACTGTTAAAAGCCCTGAGTTCTCTTCAAAAAGAAGATATCTTATCCACAGAGAGAAGCCTCATTTATAAACCTGTCAGTAGGTATAACCTTAATGATTCAAGTTGCTTCTTGATGGTTTTTCTTTTAGACACTACTAGTATAATCTTGCCTGCAGTCATACCACTGTGGTATCCCATCCCATCAGACCTTGGAAGCTAAGCAGAGTTGGGCCTGTTTAGTACTTAGATGGGAGACTGCCTGGGAACACCAACTGCCTTGAAGAAGGCTTGGGAGAAGGACCCAGCAACCTACTCCCAAAAAATCAGCTGTTGAAAACCCTATGAATAGCAAAGAAGCACTGACAATAGTGTTTTGTCTGTTGTACGTAGGTCACTAAGAATTAGATACTGACTTGACCACACCTAACAGCAAATGGAGAAAATTGTCCTCTTCCTAGGGACTCTCAAACAAGAGTGTCAGAAACAACAAATGGACTATGCTTACTTAGGCCCTGAATATATATGACTTTTCAGTTTAACATTACTAACACCCGTCTCCCATTCCCAAGCCTACACACTGCACCCCCTAAAATCACCTTGATATTTAACTTACCCAAGGAAATTCTTTAAGATAAGAGGAATAGGTAAACAAATTCATGTTGTCTTTTCTTGTAGTAAATTAGTGACTCTACATAATTTTTGAGCCTTGTTTGATTCTTAAACCAAGTTTAAAAACATTATAGATAGATGATAGATAGATAGATAGATAGATAGATAGAGATATCCATTGTAAAGATACCCAGACATGCCTCTCTGTCTAGATTCCCATACTTGTTCTGAAGCATATACTATCCTTAGCCTTTACCTAATAAACTTCAAGTTGCTCCTCTCTGTTACTGACTCATACTAAAATTCATTTTTGTGATTGAGCCAAGGACTTGGTTTCATCTGAGTGGAGGTCCTCAAAAAAGGGGAAGTCTTCAGGTTAGGGCAGTGGGAGAGCTGGACTGCAGTCCTCCCTGCTGGTGACACAATAATGCTGTAAAGGCTAATAGTTAGCACATCCCACAGAAGTAGATCTATGTCAAGGGCTGCCGGTCCCCCCCATCTACCTCCCCTCCTGCTTTCTCTTGCTGGGTTTCTCTTTGGAAAGTTTAAAGATGTTACACTGATGTTTTCTCATATTTAATACACTGCTCTTTCTTTGTGCTTCAGGGAAGATGGTGAAAAAAGTCTGTCCTTGCAACCACCGTCTTTTTACTCCCTGGGAGATGGGCAAGTTTCTTGCCAAAGAAGCAGACATTTAACAACCTGGAAGTACACCTGGATCATGGCACCACAGTTCAGACTCAACACTCAGGCCAAGAAGGAGGCAAGTAAAGGTCAACACACGTGCCAGTGGCAACACATATAGTCAATTCTCATTATTCACATTTGTATTCTCCAAGGTCACCACAGAAATTGAATTAGTGAACACTGAACCCCTGATCCTAGGGAAATACACCATTAAGTTCCTGTGAGCATCAGGTTACAGCATTTTCTCAACTAATGAAAACATAACCTTGTTCCTGTGTGTTTCC
>VMDO01033606.1:0-18250 GCA_007922755.1 Pedetes capensis
GGTCTCCCATCCAGGTACTAACCAGGCCTGACCCTGCTTAGCTTCTGAGATCTGACGGGATCGGATGCCACAGGGCTACAGCTGCAGGCATGGCCACTAGAGGCTTGAATTTTTTCCTCAATTCCTTAAGCTTAAGAAAAACAGAGTATGTGCTTCCCTTTTGGTTTTCTATCTCCAGCTCTTTGCATATGTCATTATAATATTTGATTTTGTCTTCTTGAGCTGCCGTTTGAAATCTTCTGTTCAGTTCTTTAACTTCATCATGTCTTCATTTTACTTTAGCTACTCAATGTTCAAAAGCAAGTTTCAGAATCTCTTTTGACATGTAATTTGTTCTTTTTTTCTGTCTTTTTAATAAGCTCTTGCCTTCCTCATGAATGATGTTTTTGATGTCAGGCCACAACACATCTGGTCTTCTATCATTGGTATCTAATGCATTAAACCTCTTGTTGAGCTGGTCTCTGAATTCAGGTGGGATACACTCAAGGTCATACCTTGGCTTTCATTACACTTGTTCTAATTTTCTTCAGTTTCACTTTGAGCCTGCATATGAACAGCTGATGGTCTGATCCACAAGCAACATCTGGTCTTGTTCTGACATTTGATGTTGAGCTTTTCCATCATTTATTTCCACAAATGTCAATTTTGTACATTCCGTCTAGTGAATTCCGTGTGCGCAGTCAACATTGATGTTGGTAAAAAAAATGTATTTGCAATAAAAAAGTCATGATCTGACAAAATTCTATTATGTGATCTCCAGCATTGTTTCTGTCACCAAGGCTATATTGTCCAACTACTGAGCCTTCTTTTTGTTTCCAATTTTTGCATCCAGTCACTGGTAACTATCAGTACACTCTGATTGCATGTTCAATATATTTCAAATTGCAAGAGCTGGTAAAAATCTTCCCTATCTTCATTTACTTTAGAAACAACCCCACAATACATATTTCTCCATTTCATTCATTAATCTGTATAGCAGCAGCAATCCAGTGATTTCCTAGGCCTCACCAGAGACTATGACAAAAGTATTAAATGGAATTCCTCACCTTTCCAGTGGCACAAAGATACTCACACTTCAAGTTTATAATCATTTTTTTATTAGCCAAAACTAAGTGAAGAATGGGAACAGTATTGTCAACATGTGAGAACCCATACTTAGAAAAGTGTTGTTCAGACCACGTGCAGTGATGCACACCTGTAATCCCAGCAGCTCAGGAGGCGGAGGCAGGAGGATCACAAGTTCAAGACCAGAGGTAGTCTTTGTAATTTAGCAAGACCCTGTCTCAAAAAAGTAAAAAAAAAATGGGTTGGGGGTCCAGCTCAGTGGTCCAGCACTTGCAAAGCATGCAAACTCAAGGCCCTGGGTTCAATCCCCAGTACCGCATAAAAAAAGTGTTGCTCATCCAAATAAAAATGGAGGTGCATAGATAAGGTAATCAGGGATTAGGTAATCTCTGATTACCTTATCACAAAAAAAAAAGCGGGTTATTTTCTCAATGACTCTCAGTTTGACAATTCCAAAACTGATATGATCATACTTTGCCAAAAAGATAAATATGCATGAAAATGATTTCCAAATTATTCATAAAACCTTTTTCTGGATTCCATCATGAGCTTCCAAATGCCTAGTTTATTGTTGTTGTCAGTTGCCATCAAGTCAGGTCCAACTCATAGCAACCATATGGACAGCAACCATATGAAACATTATCTGACACTATGCCATGCCCAGCAATATTGTCAGTGCTTCTCTGCTATTCATAGTGTTTTCAATGGCTGATTGTTTCAGGAGAGGGTTGTCATGTCCTTCTTCCAAGCCAACAGTGCTCTGTATTCCCAAGCGATCTCCCAACCAAGTACTAACCAGGTCCAACCCTGCTTAGCTTTCGAGATCTGATGAGAATGGACATTGGATGTCACAGCTATAAGTTTCAATGATATGTAGGTTGCATAAATTATCACTTCAGAATAAACCCAAAACAATGTTTTGCTGTGTATGTATATTAGACTCGTTTTAATTAGTTAGTGGGATTTCTGGGGACCTTTCCAAAATTTAAATCCCATTGGTAAGTGCTGAGATTTCTGAATATCATGACTTGTACATCTTCCAAATTATTCACAAATTTCCCAAAGCATGCATGTGATTTTTTATATTTGGAACTGTGCATTTCACTTTGACATCCTTGAAAGTCATCTTTTGAAATTTGTCCTAATGGTCTTTGAGTTTATTTTGCAAGATTAATGCCTTCCTTTAAAAATTCTATTTTGAAATAGAGTACTGGAATACTGGAAGTTGGATATCTTTAAAATGATTTTCCTATATTAATTACAGAACCTGATCTCTGTTTAGACTTTGGAAGACAATTTATAATTGGATGATGCCTACATAATTGTTTTCTAATATTCAAGCCTATATTTTCCTTATTTTGTTTTTTTAGGGAATTTTCTGTTTGTCTTTTTTCTCCAACCTACTTCTCTCCCATCCCAAAGTCAAAATTCTCTAAAAGCTCTATGAAAGAATAAAAGAAGAGTTTAACATAACACTCTGTAGTTTCCATTGTAAAAACAAGGCATGGAATTTGAAGCTATTAGATGTTACAGAGAGGAAATTCGGGATTTTCTGAATGTTTTCTCTCAAACTGTCATCATCCTCCCCCTATTGTCTTCAAGTACATTTCTTTTTGTTTGTGTGTGGAAGTTTCACTTTCTACCAAATGAGAGACAAAATGGTCTAATGCTAGAGCCCTGTAACTTAATGTCTAGGACAGTATTGAGCTTGACTGTAATGTGTAACTTTTTCTTGTACTATGCTAACCTAAGTATTTCAAACTCAAGCAGGCCAGGATGATCTCTATTTCTTTAAGAGTTAACTTTTATCCCATATTAGAAGAGTAGAACTTAAGACATAGAGCAAAATATGAAAAGTTGTAAAATTTTGCTAACCTTACCACTACTGCTTAACTCTGAGTAGGACAACTGGGTAAGTTTGAAAGAGACTTGAACATATTTTCATGAAGAAACAATTAATAACCCATATTATTCCATCCTACAGAATAGAAAAAGAAAAAAACCACTCCCAGGCACCTTGCCCTCTTGCTACATAGTGATTTTAGCCACTAAAGATGAAGACCCAAGCTTTGCCCTATGTACAACAGAACAATGTTGTGCCCTCCTACTCTTTAAAAAATACAACACCTGTGATAGTTGGTGGGGGGGCATGAACAGAGACACCCTAAGATGCTGATCTTCTGACCCCTCATCTGTGGTTTCTTTGTTACTTCTGACCAAAGGCAGCTCTTACACCTCAGTGCTATGTGTCATTAAGACCTCCATTCTCAATAGGGTCATTAAAATGAGTAGTGTGAACAAAAAGGAAGTCTGAGGAAGATATTGTATCTATGGAATTAAACCTTCCAGTTAAGCTAATGTTGCATTACCTACAAGGCTCATACAAGGCTCATATACATACATATATATATATATATATATATATATATATATATATATATATATGTTGTCTTTAAGAATTATATACATATTATGTATATAATATATACATATATATGCCTCTCTTCATTTTTTATGTTACTCAAATCGTAATCTTCCTTCGCAAAACAAATAGTGTTATATTTATCTAACTATTTTTCTTCCTTCCAAAGAATTTGCTTCAGTACATCTCTGTTACACTTTACATCTCCCTATGGGTGAATTTTTCCTGGCTCCTTGTTAAGAATCTAGGTTTCCCTTATATTTAAAAACAAGTTGAAACCCTTTGAAACATGTGAATATTTCAGAAATGTGGCCTACAACCTTGGAGATCTACAACCTCATGGATGGTGGTTTGCAAATCACAGTAGTTTAAGAAGGGCATCCTTCATATTGCCTGTGAAGACAGTCCTCATCATGCTTGTCTGTTTATTATGGGTACAGGGTTATCCTGGTGACTAAATCTGAGAGAATTAATATTGGAGCACTAAGGTATGTGTGTAAACTTCCTTTATTAAACCTCTTAATTGGAACTTTCATCAAGATTTCCTTTTTGTCCATATGATGCCAATAAAAGCTTCTGATAGTCAATGACAATAATAGTGATAGAGTTGTTGTTACATGCTGTCAAGTCCTGTCCAATTCACAGCAAATCTCAAAGAGTTTTTGATAGTTGATTGTTTCAGGAATGGACTGCCTCACCCGTCTTCCATTTTTGCAATGCAGGGGATAGAACATGGGTCCTCAGAAAGTACAGAGCAGCACTCTACCAACTAAGCTAAACACTAGCCCTTGTTGTTGTTGTTCTTGTTAGGTGCCCTCGAGTCATTTCCAATTCACAGCAATGCTCACAGGGTTTTCAATGGCTGATTGTTTTGGCTTGGCTTGAGAGTGTATTGCCACATCCTTCTCCCATTTTTTGCAGTGCTGGGAATCAAACTGGAGATTTTAGAGACTGCAGAGTGGAGTTCTACCAACTAAGCTAAATCCCAGTCCAAACCCCATCCCTTAGTAACAATGTAATCTTTCAAAAGCCTATTGGGAAAAAGATGAGACCTTTCTTCTGCCAGGCATGGTGGTGTACACTTGTAATCCCAGCAACTAGGAAGGCTGATGCAGGAAGATTACAAGTCTGAGGCCACAAGCAGCCTGGGTAACTGAAACACTGACTCAAAATAAAAAAAACAACCAAACAAAAAGGTTAAAGTATAGCCCAGTGCTAGAGTGATTGTAAAGTACATGCAAGACCCTGGGTTCAACTACAAAGTACAAAAAAAAAAAAAAAAAGGAAAGAAAGATTTCCAAGTAGCTTTTAGTGGCAACACCACCACCAACAGCAAGCAAAGAAAAATCTATCAAGTACTTTGTAAAAGAACATTTGTTAGCCTCTTGAAAGCCTGCAATACATTAGAATAAGATTCACATTTGAAAATATCCATTTTTTGTTTGTTTCTGTGGGGTTATTTTTGCAGTACTTGAGGTTCGAACCCAGGGCCTCACACATGCTTGTGTAAGTGATTAACCACTGAGCTACACCCCTAGCCCATTTTTCACTGTTTTATCTTGAGTCAGAATCTCACTAAGTTACACAGGTTTCCTCTGACCTTGAAGTTGACATCCTCCTGCCTCTGCATTCTGAGTTACAGAGATTAAAGGTGTGAGCAATCACACCCAGTTAATATCTCACTTTTTACATCTAAACTCTGAATGTGTGAGCATTATTTTGGTACTGTAGATAATGGATATTAATAAAAAAATAGCACCCATAAACCAAGAGGGACCAAAAATGTATACACACACACACACACACACACACACACACACACACACACACATTTAATGGACCTATGTATTATTTTTCAAAGTTGGATTGAATTATAGTAGCAATGTGTAGTATGATGCTCTGGATTTTATTTCTTCTATCATGTTAAACTGCCACACATCTGTCAGTTTGCTGCACTCTGGGGGCTTGTGTGTTGTGATGAGACTGAAAGCTATGCCACCAGTATCTCAGATACCACCAGGGTCACCCATGGTGGACAGGTTTCGGCTGAGCTTCCAGACTAAGACAGACTAGGGAGTAGGCACCGGTGAACAACTCATGGAACTAGCCATTGAAAACCCTATGGATATCAAAGAAGCACTGTCAGATATAGTGCCGGAAAATGAGCCCCCTAGGTTGGAAGCCTCTCAAAAGACTACTGGGGAAGAGTTGGCTCCTCAAAGTAGAGTCTTCCTTAATGATGGAAATGGAGTAAAGCTCCAGGGACCTCCATCTGCTGAAGTGGCACCACTCAAACTGAGGAGAAACAACTGTAAACATCCATTAATAATTGGAACATGGAATGTACATAGTATGAATCTAGGAAAATTAGAAATCATTAAAAGAGAAATGGAGCACATAAGCATTGACATCCTAGGCATCAGTGAGCTAAAATGGACTGGCATGGGCCACTTTGTGTCAGATAATCATAAGGTCTACTATGCTGGGAATGAAAAACTAAAGAGAAATGGGGCTGCATTCATCATCAAAAAAGACATTTCAAGATCTGTCCTGAAATACAATGTTGTCAGTGATAGAATAATATCCATATGTCTACAAGAAAGGCCAGTTAATATGACTATTATTCACATTTATACACCCACCACTACGGCCACAAATGAAGAAAGGGAAGATTTCTACCAGCTTCTGCAATCTGAAATAGATAAAACAGGCAATCAGGACGTACTGATAATCACTGGTGAGTGGAATACCAAGGTCGGAAACAAAGAAGAAGGTTCAGTAGTTGGAAAATATGGTCTTGGTGACAGAAACAAAGCTGGAGATCACATGATAGAGATTTGTTAGACCAATGACCTTTTCATTGCAAATACATTTTTCAACAACATAAATGGAGACTATACACATGGACTTCACCAGATGGAACAAAAAGGAATCAAATTGACTACATGTGGAAAGAGATGATGGAAAAGCTCTATATTAAATGTCAAAACAAGACCAGATGCTGACTGTGGATCAGACCATCAACTTCTCATAGGCAAGTTCAAACTGAAGCTGAAGAAAATTAGAACAAGTGTAGGAAAGCCACGGTATTACCTTGAGTATATCGCACCTGAGTTCAAAGACTGCCTCAAAAATAGGCTTAATGCATTAGACACAAATGATAGGAGACCAGATGAATTGTGGCATGACATAAAAGATACCATCAAGAAGAAAGAAAGAGGTTATTAAAAAGACAAGAAAATAATTAAAGAAGAAATTCTGGTCAAAAAACATGCTGGACCTTGCCCTTTAAAGTTGAGGAGCTAAAGTAAAAGAAAGACATGATAAAGTTAAGGATCTAAACAGAAGATTTCAAAAGGCAGCTTGAGAAGACAAAAACAAATATAATAATGACATGTACAAAGAGCCGGAGACAGAAAACCAACAGGGAAGAACATGCTCTTTGTTTCTCAAGCTTAAGGAAGTGAAGAAATAATTCAATCCTCAAGTGGCCATAGTGAAAATTCTACAGGGAGAATATTAAAAAATGATGCAGGAAACATCAAAAGAAGATGAAGGAATACACAGAGTGGTTATACAAAAAATAATTGGTAGAGGGCCATCCATTTCAAGAGGTGCATATGAAGAGGAGCCAATGGTATTGAAGGATGCAGTGGGAGCCGTCTGGGAAAACTGGTGAAACACAAGCCTCCAGGAATTGAGAGGATACGAATAGAGATGTTTCAACAAACAGATGCAGCACTGAAGGTGTTAACATGTTTATGCCAAGAGATTTGGAAAACAGTTACCTGGCCAACTGACTGAAAAAATTTGTATTTTTGCCTATTCCAAAAAAAGGGAATCCAACTGATTATGGAAACTATCAGAATATATCATTATTATCACACACAAGCAAAATTTTACTAAACATCATTCAAAAGTGACTACAGCATTATATAGACAGGGAATTATCAGAAAATCAAGCAGGATTCAGAAGAGGGCAGGGAACAAAGGACATCATTTTTTATCTCAGGTGGATATTAGCTGAAAGCAAAGAATATCAGAAAGATGTTGATCCATGTTTTATTAACTATGCAAAGGAATTTGACTGTGTGGATCATAACAAATTATGGATAACACTTTGGAAATTAGGAATACCAGAGCACCTAATCGTACTCAGGAGGAATCTGTACATGAACCGGCAGGCAGTTGTTTGAATAGAACAAGAAAACACTGCTTGGTTTAAAGTTGAGAAAGGTGTGTGTCAGGGCTGTATCCTTTCACCATATCTCTTCAATTTATATGCTGAGCAAATAGTCCTAGAAACTGGACTTTGTGAGGAAAAATGCAGCATCAGGATTGGAGGAAGTCTCAATTACAACCTGCGTTGTGCAAATGACACAACTCTGCCTGCTGAAAGTGAAGAGGATTTAAAACATTTACTTATGAAGATCAAAGATCATAGCCTTCAATATGGGTTGTGACTAAACATAAACAAAACAAAAATCCTTACAACTGGATCAGTATACAACTTCACAATAAATGGAGAAACGATTGAGGTTGTCCAAGATTTTGCTTTGCTTGGCTCTGTAATCAACACTCGTAGAAGTAGCAGTCATTGCTTTAGGAAAAGCTGTGGCAAAATATCCCTTTAGAGTGTTGAAAAGTAAATATGTCACACTGAAGAAGAAAGTGTGCCTGACTCATGCCATGGTATTTTTAGTCACATAATATGGTTGTGAAAACTGGACATTGAACAAGGGTGACAGGAGAAAAATTGATGCTTTTGAATTATGATACTGGAGACATCTATTGAATATACCATGGACTGCCAAAAGAGCCAATAGATCTATCCTTGAAGAAGTGCAACCAGAGTGCTCCTTGGAAGCCAGGATGGCTAGACTACATCTTACATATTTCAGACATGTATTCAGGAGACATTAATCCCGGGAGAAAGACATCATGTTTGGAAGAGTGGCAGGTCAACAAAAAAAAACAGGAAAACCCTCCACAAGATGGATTGACACAGTGTCTGCAACAATGGGCTTAAACATAAAAGATTGTGTACCTGGCACAGAATCAGGAAGTGTTTCTATCTGCTGTACATGGGGTAGCTATGAGTTGGACTCAACTCAATGACACCTAACAACAACAACATCATGTTAAAACAAGCATTCTTAAAACAGCAAAATGGAACATTTTCACCCCAAGATGTGTATGTATTTTTTGGCACCCTGCTTATATGCCTGGAAGAAATATATTGTATATTTTTTCTTCTTCCCAAAATATTGCTTCTGTATTTTGTCTTTGTTTATTCTATTTGCTATATGTAAAAGCAAGAATTCTTGGAAAATAGTTTTACATATTTTATAGAATCTTTTGAACAATAAATGCCTTATTAAAACAAAAAAAAATCACCTAAAAATATATCAAATCAAAACTACTCATTTTATCTTATTTTTAGCTTATCAACCCAACTACATGATACAAAAGGCCTGACTCTAAGGGAGTTGAAAGCAAACTCTAATTGGTTCTATTGATTTGTAACTAATGTTCTCACCTCAGGAACTTCATAATTTCAGCTTCATCCTGAAAAACACCAGATAGAGATGTCTATTTTGTAAGTTAACATGTTCCTGCCTTATAAAATTTAGCAAGTTTATTTCCACTTTTTTCAAATCTCCTGCAAAGTAAATGAAAGTAATTACATTTGTTGATCCCAAATGATTTCTGGTATATTATTTTCCTTATGGCTATATTATAAAACCTGAAAAGAATGTGTTGTGTAATTTGTAGTAATAGCAAAACAACCCAATAAAAGTCAATGTTAGTTCTTTAAAAATACTTAACCCCAAATCTGTTATTTATTTTAAAAAACTGAAAGAATATACTCTTTGTTCTACCAAAATGATAAAATGTATTAAATTATTGATTTAGCTATTCTGACAGAATTCTCAGACAAAAATCATGGTGTTTTTTTTTTTGGCAAACTGATAAATATAAAAAGCATCATGATTCATCCTCATGTAATGAAGTCCTAGGTTCCCAGTAGGAAATTCCATGCTGGCAGTGAAAATGGTGCAAACCAAAAGCCTTGACATCAGGAGAAATACTCATCTCTCAGGAGAAAGGCTATCTCTCAGGGTCACAGCTAAATCTACATATGCATATGCATATGCATATTTCCAGGCTTTCGTTTGATCTTTTCTATAATTTGCAATACTGGTATGGATAAGGTGGAAACAAACTGGGAATTTCTCTCTTCTGCCAGGCACCATGGCCCACATCTTTAATTTTAGCTACTGTAGAGTCTGAGGCAGAAAGATCGGGAGTTCAAGGCCACAGGTAGCCTGTACAATTTAGTGAGATCCTGTCTCAAAACAAAAACTAGAAAAGATCTGGTACAGCTCAGTGGCAGAGCACTTACTGAATATGCACAAGGCTCTAGGATCAAACCCCAATAATTGAATAATAATAATAATAATAATAATAATAATAATAATAATAATTTTTCTCTCCTTAGTTTTAGCCAAAATTATAATAAATTCATCTTTCCATTTATGAGCATGTTGTGTATTTTTCTCTTAGTACAGGCAAGCATTTGGGTCAAAAGCCTGGAGTTCCAGTAAAACTAACAATTGTTATTGTTGTCATTGTTAGGTGCAGTTCAGTTGGGTAGCTGATTGTTTCGAAATTGCTTTGGGAGTGGATTGCCACATTGTTCTTCCATTTTTGCCGTCCTAGGGATCAAGTTGAGGCCTCAGAGAGCACAGAGCAGCACTCTACAAATTGACCTAAACCCCAGCCCCAACAGTTGGTAGACACTGTTATTTACACGATGTTTTAGACTTGAGTTACCTGTATTGAATTTTTTTCCATATTTATGCTTGTTGTTAGGTGTCATAGGGTTGCATCTGACTCATAGTGACCTTATGTACAACAGAATGAAAACTACAGGACACTGTGCCATGCCTGGCACTATTGTCAGTACTTCTTTGCTGTTCATGGGGTTTTTAATGGCTGATTGTTTCAGGAGTGAGTTTCCAGGTCCTTCTCCAAAGCCTATAGCATCCAGTATTCCCAGGGGATCTCCCATCCAAGGACTAACTAGGCCCAATCCTGCTTAGCTTCTGAGATCAAAGGATTGAACACCAAGGTAGTATGGCTGTATTTATGCTATGACCTTTTAAATTGTATTCTTTCAAAACATTAGTCAGAAAAAAAGAAACAGTAAGTTGATAACTCCTAACTAAAATTGAAATATGTATGTACATGTGTATATGTATGTGTGTATGTACACATGCACACACATATATACACACATACACACATATACACACACATGCACACACATATACATATACATGCATATACACACACCAAGATATGTTCTTAACCAAAAAAAAATTCTAACTAAAACTATAGGAAGACAGCATAAAAGCATAATTATTGGTGAAAAACTATTCACTACGAGAAGATAAACTACTCCTACTCGTGCTTCCTTCCCCATATTTCTATCAAACAGTAGTATTTTTCTCATTTGATTTTGACAGGTGAAGTCTTGATTGCATTCTTCCAATGAGTTTGAAACATAAGCTTTTTTACAATGTATCCTCTGTTGGTGTGCCCCCCTATATCTTAGATGCTGTAAGCTAAAACTTTATATTTTTCTCCCTTTATTGGTAAATGTTGGTGGAGGACAGAGTAATACAGCATTGATTTTTCCATTATGCAACTATTACAGCACTTTTGGTTATACTTTTATAAAATTACAAGGTTTATGGAACCTTTTGACTAATATGTAGTAAAACATGCATATTTGGGTTAGATTCCCCTATTTTTCTCATGTACTCAAGAAGTTGTATCATTACATTGAGATTATCCTCTCTCCCTTTATTCCTCTACATGATTCTCCTCCCCATCCCACCTTCCACAATCTTCCCTTCCCTTTGCTAGTTCCCTCCCTCCTTCTTTCTACTTTTTATATTATCTCTTTTTCATTAAGTTTAAACATGCATTTTCATATATCAACTTATATATAGGATTTTATCTTCAAGTAAGATTTAGCTCCCACATATGAGTGAGAACATATGATATTTCTCTTTTTGAACTTGTGTTCATTCTCTTAAGATAGTATTCTCCGGTTCCATCCATTTTGCTGCCAATGATATTGTTTCATTTTTTATTGCTGAGTACTATTCCATTTTGAACAACAACAACAACTATTCCATTGTATATATGTACCATAATCATTTGTATTAAATTTAATTGTGCTTAAAATTGAACAAACATTTTCTAGTACATGAACTAAAGTTACGGTTCAGATACAGTTTAAATGGATTTGTGTGGGCAATTAATTGAAGTAAGTTGAGCTTGCTGCCCCTATGACGATAGTGCTTAAGAATTCATTGTGAAGAACAGCCTAAAAGTGGTCTTAACTCAGAACTCATTGTTCCCTATAGTGGTAACAGATTCATTTTTATTTCATTGATTTTGTGATTCTCAGAAATTGAAAAACAGGTATTAGTATGCACTTCTCTCCTCCCTTTGAAAGATTCAACTTTTAAAAACATATATGTTCACTATGTTATTGGAATAAAGAATAAAATTCAAATGATCTGGAAATATATTTTGAAAAAACCCAATAACTGCTCATGATTCAAGCTATCAACAAACAAGGAAGAAGAGGAAAGATTCAGGTAAAGCACATTTAAGAAGAATCCACATTTAAAAAAAAGATAGTGTCTTGCTATATATGGCCTCAAACTTGTGATCCTCTTGCTCTCCAGTAAGTTTTCTTCATAGTTAATAGCAAAAGATTAGATGTTTCCTGTCTAAACTGAAGGAGGCAAGGATATCCCATTTTACCATGCCCTGTTAAGATTATACTGAAAGTCCGAAAGGAAATAAAGCAATTAAAATGAATAAAAGGCATGAAGACCAAAAAAAAGGAATGTTGTTGTTGTTAGGTGCCATGGAGTCCAGTTTGACTCAGAGTGACCCTATATACAGCAGATCAAAACACTTCCCTATTCTGTACCAGGTAAAACTATTTGCAGATGACACAATTATTTAAATAGAAATTTCTAATACTCAACTGTAAATCTAACAGTGATTTCACCAAGAACAACACATAAAAGATCAATATATGAAAGTCAAATGTATCTCTATTTTCTAGCCCCAAACAACTAAAAACTGATTTTAAAACTAATGTGGCTTAATATTAAAATAAGACATTTTAAAATAAGTTTAACCAAAAATGTATTATAAAAACTTTAAATTTACAACTACAAAACATTGCTAAGAGTAATCAAAACCTTAAAAATTAGAGAAATATGCCATATCATGGACTGAAGGAATCATTAAGATGTTATTTAACCCCAAACTAATCTATGTTTAAAATGTGGTCTCAAAATTCAAACTCATATTTCTTTTAATTGATATATTCAATCCATTATATAGTAATGCTGAAAACCTAGAATAATTGAAACAATCTTTAGTAAAGAGAAAAGCAATAGAAATTGCCTTCTTATAATGCCACTGTAATCAAAACATTGTAACATGAGATTCTGGGTGTATGGTGTACGCCTGTAAGCACAACGACTCAAGAGGCTAAGGCAAGAGGATTATTTGAGGCCAAGAGGCAGCCTGTACAATTTAGCGAGACCCAGATCCAAAATAAAAATCAATTAAAAAGTTCAATAGTACACCATTTGCATAGCATGCATGAAGTCCTGGGTGCAGTGCCCTAGTACTAAAAAAAAAGAAAGAAAAAGAAAAACAAAACAAAGTGACATCTAAATATGAAGAGATAGATCAATGGAACCAAATAAGATCCATATACAAAAAGTCATTTGATTTTCAACAAAAGCCCTATGACAATAAGGAAAAGAATACTGTTTCAACAAATGTGCTGTGACAACTCTATACACGCATGGAAAACAATGAATTTAAAACCTCACTGCTCAAAATATAAGCTATTATAATATTTCTATGTGAAAAAATCACACAAAATCTTCGTGACCTTGGTATAGGTAAAGATTTCTGAAAGAGGATGCAGAGTCATCCAAAATATCTGCTAACTATAAAAGAAAAATGATAAATTGGACTTCATTAAAATTTAAATTTAAAATATGTATTTACTTACTTTTTCACAGTACATATAAATATAACAAAAGAATTGTTTACAGAATATCTTTTAAAAACTACAATGAAACAATAATAAAATAAAGAAGAAAAATGCAATTTGGGGGTAAACAAAAACTTTGACTTTTCACAAGATATTGACAAATAAGCATGTGAGAAGGTGTTCAGCATCATTAGACATACGGTGATGTCATGTTCTCTGAGAATCAGGCTTTGAGATGGACATTAAACTTCAGGGATCTTTTTTCCTCTATAGAGCCTTCCAGCCCCAGGGAAATTTTTAAATGGGGGCTTTTCAGTTAAACATCTGTGGGAAAAGGAAAAAGAAACCAGATTAAGCAGAGAAGATGTTGGGCAACAACACTCTCCCAGCAAAAATCCCCCTGAATCTCCCCTGAGTTGATATGAAAGTAGCAGGGTCCGTTCGAGTTACCTTACATTGGAGCAAGAAGATAGACGCTTATACTCCTCCAGTGAACAGTCATTGGAAGAAGACTGCTCCCAGAACAGAGACATGAGCTCACAGGACATAGCTCCCTTTTCTTCTTGTTGTTGGGTACCATGGAGTCAATCCAACTCATAGTCACCTCAGGTACCACAGAATAAAACATTACCCAACACTGTGCCATGCACACCATCTTTTTATGCTTGATCCCAATGTCTCAACCAGTATGTTTCTTCTAATTTTGATTCATGCTACCTCAGCAAATGGAGGTCCCAGGGACTTTATTCCAACCCTGTCATTAAGATCCACTCTACTGCCAGGTGCTGTGGCACACGCCTGTAATCCCAGCGACTCAAGAGGCAGAGACAGGAGAATAGCAATTTAGAGACCAGAGGCAGTCTGCCTAACTTAGCGAAACCTTGTCTCAAAAAAAAATTTTTTTTAAATGGACTGAGGGTACAACTTAGAGGTACAAGCACTTGCAAAGCATGCAAGCAGGTAGCACTGGGTTCAACCCCCAGTACCACACACACAAAAAAAAAATCCACTCCACTTTGAGGAAGCAACTCTTTCCCAGTTGTTTCTTGTATGCCTTCCAGCTTGGGGGGGGGGCTCATTTTCCAGTGCTATAATTGACGGTACTTCTCTGCTATTCATAGGGTTTTCAAGGGCTAATTGTTTTGGGAATGGGCTGCCAGGTCCTTCTCCCTAGTCTACCTTCATCTGAAAGCTCATCTGAAACCTGTTCATCATGGGTGGGCCTGCTGGTATCTGAAATACCAGTGGCATAGCTTTTGGTATCACAGCAACATAGGAACCCCCACAGCAAGACAAGCTGACAGTCACATGGAGGGTAGCTCCCTTTGGCAGCAGGCAATTCCCAGAGAAGGCAGAACTTGAAGACTCAGAGTAGATGGCATTTGCCAAAAATGGAAGTGCTTCAGGTCTGAAGAGAAGAAATAAGGCAAAACATGCTATCAGCTACCCTCCACCAGTCATGTCTTTGGTTCTACTTCTTTACATAAGCTCTGGCAGTAGCTCCTCTAGGATTCTGATGAGCCTCTTTTTACTAGAGAGCATTTAGAAAAGTCAGTGTGGACAGTCCACTTCTCCCATTACCACACTTGTCTTCATGGCCATAGCTAACATCATCATCTCCCTCTCCACTAGAAAATCTCTCTTCTCACCTACATATTCTGCTTGTCTAAGTGGCTTTCCTAGGGCCTTAAGGAATTTGAGCTCCTATTCACCATGTTCTTCTCAGATTGTGTCTATTGTACTTGACCTTTTATTGTCCCCTACATGAATCACTGGATCACTTAGGGACCAGACATCCTCTTCTCTTCCTTCATTGGGTACCAGCAGCCTTTCCTCTTTCTGATGATCACATTTAATCATGCTTGCCAGAATATTGACTTTTCTTCTTGCCTTCTGAGTCCTTTGGATGAAGAGCTCAAAATTCCGGGATGATATCCATGGCTGGAAGTTTGCTAGGTCTCTTCTTGTGTCTTCTGATGTAAACTTTCCCTTTTGAGGAAATAAGAATGTTGAAACCTACAGAGGTTGATGTTGTAGAGATAGTTAACTGCTCTTACTCTGTTATTAATTGGATTCTTTGCCCTGATACAATCAAGTGCAATGTAAGATGCCTATGTTGGTGGAACAACTGTACCTCTAGTATTTGTATAGATGATTATAATGGAGAATCTAAGGGCAACAAAGGCAAACCCATACTCAGAATTTATGGCAGTTCCAGTCAAAATCAATTGCTGTACCTTGTAGAGAAAATAGAGTAAAGGGGCATAAATTTGTTAATAAAATGCTGGCTAGTAATGCAGCTGAATTAATTGCTTTTATTTGAGCCACTTTTCTGGAAGGTAGTCATTTACCAGTGTCAATACAAACATCAGCTATGATGAATGGAAGCCTGATCTGTTGTGTCTGGGTATAGTCTCCATCTCCCACAAATACGACATCCACATACTCCTAATGCCAGCAATGTGGTGGCTAATGACAGAGCTCGGTTATGTCAACTAGAAAAATCATTTTGGATACTTGGTTTCTTAATAACATCTCTGTGATGGGTACTCCCTGGTAAACACTGGAATGTTGTACTTTCCATGTCCAGCGAATAGATTGATGCATATGCCTCTAGTCCCTATCAGGAGTCACTGATTTTCCAATCTTTCTTCTCCATGCCCTAGGCCAGAAGGACAGAGCAGTCATTTTTACCCATGAATATACCCTCTAGCTATGTACAAATGTTTCATCCATTTCACCACCTGTGGCTTTGCTTATTGGAAGAATTTCCTTACTGTTGTCATTCAAACTCATCCCTACTGAGGAGAACCAAAGTGCAGCTACAGTGAATTTTTAGCTTGCACACACATAATGTGCTGACTCATCTGTGAATGAATCTTGTTTTTATTTCCTCCACTGCCAACTAGTAATAATGGACTTGCACCCTGTGTGAGCATACTGTAAGCTAAAGGAGAGAGACTGCTTCAGTGGTAAATGAAGTGGGACTCTGGGTCACGTGCTTAGGCAGCTAGTTTGTTTCTTCTAGCCATCTTTGTGCCCTATCCCAGATTAACAGCTTCCATGTTAGGACGGTTTGCTGCTGGACATCTCAATTTGAGGCACATCAAACCCTGCCAATCCTCTGTCTGCAAGAGGTTCAAGACATGAGCACTTGCTTTGGTGTACTTCTGTTATCACGTAACACTATCCGCCACCCTATCTAGAACTGGGCTGATGCAAGTACCATGCTTCTGAACTTCCTAAACTAAACTACATAAACCTTTTATTTTGGAAGTTAATTGCCTTGAGTATTTTCTTATAGTGACATGATGCTGACTAATACATCCCCCAAATGTTCATGCGTTGGAAAATTGGTCTCCAGTGTGAAAGTGTTGAAGTGGTAGAATCTTTAAGTGGTAGGACCTACTGTAATGCCACCTTCATGAATGGAATAGTGTTCTCTTAGAAGTATGAGTGAGATCTAATAGGAGTGGAGCAGTTCCCAAAAGAGTTAGTTGTTATAAAGGAGTAAGCCTGCCCCCTTACTCTTACCAATATCTAACTTCTTCTCTCACCATGTGAGATACCTCACATTTGTTTTTTTATAAGCATGAGATAATTAATATAGTGGTCTGGTTTGATGATACCACTGAAACATTCCATGATTTCTCTGATCTTTTTAGGGATAATATTAGAGAACTAAATGGGTGTGTTATAGGAACCATCATCCTGCATTGCTAGATATTTATGGGTTCCACTAAATTCTGCAATTCCCATAAGGATTGAACATGCTTTTGATTCACTATCTTATCCAGCAGGATGAGGGACATTTTTAATTTTCTGCTGTGATGTTGCATATGGTCCTACATTTGTTTTTTGGTTTTTTATGCCCACTGGGACACATGTTCCAAATATGACTGACCAGTGCAGTTTTTCAGCAGGTAGCACTCCCAGAAGCTGAGGAAATAGGATAGTAGGTTACAGAACACACTACATCCAGAAGATACAAATAAAAACCACAATGCGACATCAGTTTCCTTCTACAGAAATGGCTAAAGTTAAAAAGACTGAACACATTGACAAGAATGCAGACCAATTGAAACACTCATATAGCAGCTAAGAATTTCCAATGATATAAA
This sequence comes from Pedetes capensis, assembly GCA_007922755.1. NCBI lineage: Eukaryota > Metazoa > Chordata > Mammalia > Rodentia > Pedetidae > Pedetes > Pedetes capensis. The sequence continues at coordinate 17,717 of VMDO01033606.1, forward strand.
TACTTACAAAAAACGTTTGCAAATTCTCATAAAGTTAAATGCACTTACTACATGATCAATAAATTTCTTTCCAAGGGATTTATCAAGGAGAAAAGAAAACAAATAATGATAAAATGACTTACACACATATGTTTATAACAACTTAAGCCATTATAGTAAAAACAACAAAAAAGAAACCACACAAATATCCATCAAAAGGACAGTGTTTAAAATTGCAGTATACCCACATTTTCATGTAATAAATATTGAACAATTGGAAAGATTTTTTTTTGCTGTGCCAGGGATTGAACCCAGAGCCTCAGTGCATGCTAAGCAAGCACTCTACCACCTGAGCTAAACCCTCAGCCCCAATTGAAAAGATTTAACTATTGATATGTACATCAGCAACATTGATGAAACTTCAAAAATTATATACAGCTGGGCGCAGTGGTGAAGGCCTGTAATCCCAGCGGCTCCAGAGGCGGAAGCAGGAGGATCTCAAGTTCGAGACCAGAGGCAGTCTGCATAACTTAGTGAGACCCTGTCTCAAAAAGT
>VMDO01033607.1:0-17787 GCA_007922755.1 Pedetes capensis
AAGACTAGTAATAATATTAGTTTATCATCCTATGAAGGCAAATAAACATAAATGTTTAAAAATTAATAATAAGAATTAAATAGAAAGTACTGTAATGACCTCTTAGTATGTGGCTCATATTGAAATCCTTTATATCTACCAGGAACATCATGGAAACATTTGCACTATAGGCTACAGAAGGATGGATTGAAATTATTACTTCATCACTGAAGCATGAGTGCAGGCTAATTAAAAGAATTGAAACTATTATGTTCATACTCTCATTGCATTGATCTAATTTCATGTACTTCCCTTATCCAAGGTGGTCACTGAAATGTTACTTCTCCTTGGCATGAAGCAGTATTTACTTTCCACCTGCTGCATCTTGACTACTAACTCGGGATACTGGAAGTGTAATTCTCTTTTTTTGCTCAGGAGTATTCTAATTAAAGCCTATTGTCTAACTGAGCTTCGGCTATAAAAAGCAATTGAAAATTTCCTAACACTCATGCTTTAAGGGGCAAGTTGAAACAATTATGGAAATACAGTTGTCAATTGCCACTAAGTTACACAGTATATTCTGTGAATTTTGTACATAAAACACTTTTACTCACTTCAATAAATCCACAGCCTAATACTTTGAAATAACTTTTCTTTTAAATTCAGAGAAAATAAACTTATCATAGAGGAAAGTAATGCAAAATTAAAATAAATATGATTTCCTTTTTGATGTGGATAATCACAGTTAAAATATCAATTTGTTTTATTCAGGATATCAGTCTAATTTTGCTCATTACTTTCATTCTCTTCTCAAAGGACAGAGTAGCTGTTTTGTTGTATAGCAATATTTTAATGCATTTAAACAAAGATTATTTCTTTGGTTGTATGAAGAATCATAGAATGTAATAATAGAAGTGTAAAATTGTAACTGTGCATATAATTAAAAGTTTGTCTAGGATGGGACACTGATATTTCTAGATCTTCATTTCTTAAATGAATTTTATGAAAGTATGAATACATGAGTTTTTGAAACCTAATAATTCCTATGTTTTGTATTCCATTTAGACTATTCCTTGGCTAGACGCAATTGCATCTATTGGTTTATACTGAATTCAAAAAAAAATTTCTTTAGGTAACTAATCAAAGTCATAACAAAGATTCTTTGCAACATAAAAATATTTTTTGTCATTAATTTTGTGTTCATAACCTTGAGACATAACGAACTTAATGTTAGCATGCTAGGTATTATGTGTGTTATGATGACAATACAAGAATTCCCTACTTGCTTCACAGTATTTCCTCTAAATTCTATAATGGTAAGTAAACCCATTATGCTGTTGCTGTCGTTAGGTGCCGTCAAGTCGTTGTCCGACTCATAGCGACCCTGTGTACACAGGCTAAACATTATTGTCAGTACTTCTTTGCTATTCATAGGGTTTTCAATGGCAGATTTTTGGGGGAGTGGCCTGCACAGTCCTTCTCCCAAAATCTTTATATCATACTTTTTTTTTTCTGTTTGTGGAGGATTGGGGATAATTATTTATGAGAAAAATATAAACATTTATGTACATGATAACATTGGGGTAAAGATAGAAAAGTGCATTTGCATTATCATGTGTTTTAGGCCAAACAAGATTATCTCAACATATCTCTAGCTTTCACTCCTCAATACCAAAATTCCTCTCTTGCCTCACAACCATCTCATTAGTTAAATATCTGCCTCACCCTGATTCTTGCTCAACATGTTGTTGTTGTTGTTGTTAGGTGCCATCGAGTCGGTATCCAACTCATAGCGACCCTCTGTACAACAGGGGAAACACTATTGTCAGTGCTTCTCTGCTGTTCATAGGGTTTTCAATGGCAGATTGATTTTTGGGAGGGGGTTGCCAGGTCCTTCTCCCAAGCCTACAGCTTCTGGTGTTCCAAGGTGGTCTCCCATCCAGGTACTAACCAGACCCGACCCTGCTTAGCTTCCAAGATCTGATGGGATCGGATGCCACAGGGCTATGGCTGCAGGCAGCTCAACATGTAGGAAAAATAAAATACTTTAACTTTTAAACTGTTTAAATGTATCAAAAGACATGAATTCTGTGACCAAAGTAAACTAGTTTAAAGTTCCATTCTCAGGATGGGATCTTGTATAGCTTAGAGTTACTCTCAAAATTTCTGCATAATAGAATGGACAATAATTTTGGCTTCAAAATGACATTATAATAATTAAATTGACAACAAATGTGATGCATCTGCAATAAATTCACCAACAAAATTTATTTTACTTCATGAAATATTTAGTTTTATAAAGCACAAATGATATAATCATCCAATGTGACATACTGTTTAAATATATTTGGTTATTATTGTCAATGAACTGATCTAATGGAATAAAACAACAGTGGTCACCATTTTTAATCCCACTTCTTTCTGAACTACTGTTTGGTTCTCTAATACCCCACTACCAATTTCTCTTATCAGGTTGCCACTTTTCCATGCCATGATGATTTCAATAGACACTTAAACATCTCTGTCCATTATTTTCTGTCTGTTTTTTACTCTTTTACTTTTAATTATTACATTGAAATTCCTTTATATGATCACCTTAGTATTCATATTTTTATCCATGTTTGCATTGCAACACACATGTTAATGACTGAGAGATGGAGCCCTTTGCAGAACCCGAAATTTCTATGAATAAATTCATCTTAATCTGATTGGTTGCTAACTGCCATGCTTCACATTACCATGTTGTACATGTTTCCAATTGTGCTGAATTGCTCCCATTTTCTCAAACACAAGAATTCTACCTTGTATCACTGTTTTTCTTATTTGTCTAATAAGATACAAGTAAACTTTTTAGTCCTCATTTTTCAGGATGGATATGTCTCTATTTTTATAATGTCCTCATGGAATTTGTTAATGACAAAATGTTATTATGTGTCAGTATGTTTACCTAACCAAGGACAACTTTGTTATATCTATAATTTCAGTATAATGAGTGTGTGTGGGGTGGGGATGGATAGATAGATAGATAGATAGATAGATAGATAGATAGATACAGAGAGAGAAATTTAGTGAAATTAGATAATTATATTATTGTAATATATCCATATTCTTACATGATCAAATGATATTAAAAAGAGTCAAATTTTTTTACCTGAAAATTGTTTACTAAACACATATCAAAGGCCTTTTCAGCATCAATTGAGATGATCATGGGGTTTTTGTTTGTCAATTTCTTGATATGTTGGATTATATTAATTGATTTCCGTATGTTAAACTAGCCTTGCATCTGTGGTATAAATCCCACTTGGTCATGGTGAATAATCTTTTTCATATGCTGCTGGATTCTGTTTGCCAGAATTTTATTAAATATTTTTGCATCTAGATTCATAAGGGAGATGGGTCTATAATTCTCTAACTAAGATGACTCTTTTCCTGGTTTAGGTATCAGGGTGATGGTAGCTTCATGGAATGTATTTGGGAGTGTTCCCTCCTTTTCTATTCTTTGGAATAATTTGAGGAAGACAGGTAATATAACTTCTTTAAAAGTTTGGTAAAATTCTGCTGTGAATCCATCAGGACCTGGACTCTTCTTTGTTGGGAGTCTTTTGATTACCTTTTCTATTTCTGTATATGTAATGGGCTTGTTTAAGTCAGTTATGTCTTCTGGGGTTAGTTTTAGTAGGTCATATGTGTTAACAAATTTGTCCATTTCTTCATTTTCATATTTTTGGGTATACAGTCTCTCATAGTAATCCCTGACACTTTTCTGTATTTCATTGGAGTCGGTGGTTATGGATCCATTGTCTTCATAATCCATACTATGTTAGACTTTTCCTGGTTTTCCAATTTTTAAAACTAAAAAGGGAAATAGAAAAGAAAGAAATTTTGCTTCCTGACACCAGAAAAGAGGATAAGCTCATGCTAACAAAATTAGTAAGGTAATAGAAACAGAAATGGCAAAGTTAAAAAATAAAAATGAGCCTAGTGTATAACATGTAGAAGTAGTATGGGACATATAGAAATATGTAAGGTTGGTAATTCAATCATCTATGAGGGGATGGATTCTATTCTGTATTGACCAACAGTTTTATTCAAATCCTTGACCTATAGCAGAGGAAGCAGGTTGAATTAATTGAAGCATAAATGCTACCAAAATTGCTTTAACAACAACCCATCTTGTAAATGACAATTATTTCCTCATCTGTTAAGAGTGACTAGTATTCTACTGGGTATCTATTTTATATTTTATTTATCTATTTGTCTGTTAATGGAAAACTAGGCCAATTCTATATCTTTTCTGAGATGGATGGATATGGAAGATATTAGGTTAAGGCAAATTAGACAGACAAGGAAAATCAAATATTACATAATCACATTCATTTGTGGAAATCTAACAAAAGTTGATTTCTTAAATGTAGATGGAATGGTGGTTACCAGAGTCTGGGATGATTATAATGGAGGAGGGTTACAGCCAGGTATGGTGGTTCATGCCTGTAAATCCAGGGGCTTGGGAGGTGGAGGCACTAGAATTGCAGGTTTGAGGCCAGAGGTAGCCTGTATAAGTTAGTGAAACCTTGTCTCAAGATAAAAAAGTAAAAAAGGGGGCTTGGAGTCCACCTCAGTGGTAGAGTGCTTGCAAAAGTATCCAAGATATCCTGGGTTCAACTCCCTAATACTGAAAAAAAATAGGGAGAAGGGGTTAGGGAAAAGTGTTCAAAAGATGCATAATTACAGCTGGATAGAGGAATAAATTCAAGAAATCTATTGTACAACAAGGTGACTATAGTTTGTGACAATATATTGTATTGCTGAAACTGTAGAGTGGCCATTAGATGCTAACACCACAAAGGTGATGATGATATGAATAATGCAATTGTTGGGTATATTTAGCCATTCCACATGAGTATATACTTCAGAACATCATGTTGTACCTGGTAAATATATGTAAGTGATAATAATATGATAAATTATTTAATGAAAAAAATAAAATGAAAGCATCCTAGAAGTAGTTTAAAGCTTTTTTATAATAATTATATTCAAAGAAACTATAACATGCTACCCTGAGATTTTGTAGGGATCATGAACAAATGATCAATGTCTAGCCCAACACTTTATATTTGCTAGGATATGCAGAGCAAATAGAGGCAAGGAGTTTGGGATGTAGGTGGAAAAAATAACAAAAAAAGAACAGACAGATGGGGAAAGAATTTTCTAAAATTCTACAAAAACTCCACTTGAGGGAATAAAAACATTGTATTGTTGAAATATATTTGAATAATCATCAGTCAAGCGTATGAAAAAATTCAATCCTATTTACTGAATTCCTATTTCATAGTATATATTACACATTCTCAAGCTATTTAAATTTTTTGTGATTTCAATTTTCAATAATGGAGAAGTGTGGAGTCAGTAAGTGTGAAAATTACAAAAGAAATTATAGAACATGAGACTTAGCTAGAGATAAAATGGTAGAGAGTAAACATGACTTTTACATCTTCTTGTTTCCTGTCTATCCATTCATTATTATTGTCATTGGTTCATACATATAGTTGGAATGAGGTACTCAGTTAATTTTATATGGAACTTCAAGTGTTGTTTAATCATTTTACCATGAAATAAACTTAATACATGAAGACATAGAGACATTTTGTTATAATCTTTAGAGCTTTCAATATAGCACTTTCATTAGTGCTTTGGGTCATCATTAACAGTTTATTGAATTTCTGGGAAAGAAAGAACTATTTATTTAGTTCATGTTCCTATAATAGCTCAGATAATTCTAGGAATATGAGACTAATAAATTTATAACAGAAAATTATATTTTCCAAACACATATAATTTACTTTTTATAATCGACATGGGAAAACTATAGTAATATATGTTGCTTGTTATTGTTGTTGTTAGGTGTCTTCAAGTAGGTATCCGACTGATAGCGACCCTGAGTACAACAGGTGAAACACTATTGTCAGTGCTTCTCTGCTGTTCATAGGATTTTCAATGGCAGATTGATTTTTTGGAGGGGGGTTGCCAGGTCCTTCTCCCAAGCCTATAGCTTCTGGTGTTCCCAGGCGGTCTCCCATCCAGGAACTAACCAGGCCTGACCCTGATTAGCTTTTAAGATCTCTGACTGGATCAGATGCCACAGGGCTACAGCTGCAGGCTTGTTTGTTATTAGGTGCCATCAAATTATGTCTGACTCATAGTTACCCTTGTAGATTTTTCAATGACATATATATCACACGTCCTGCAGTCATAGCACTGTGGCATCCTAACGCATCAGATCTCAGAGGCTAAGCAGGGTTGGGCCTGGTTAGTACTTGGATAGGAGACTGCCTGGGAACACCAAATGCTGTAGGTTTGGGAGAAAGACCCAGCAACCCACTCCCCAAAATCAATCTGCCATTGAAAACCCTATGAATAGCAGAGAGGCACTAACAAAAGTGTTTTTCCCATTGTACATATGGTTCCTATGAGTATGATACTGACTGGAGGGTACCTAACAACAACATATAGTTCACCAAAAATACACAATAAATATTTCCTCTTGAGAGCTTTTTATATAAAATTTAAAATATGAAATATATTCCACACTGTACTTATGGAAGCATATAGGGTAAAAATATAGTCATACAGAGAAAATTATGATAGCTTTTATAATTTATATAAATTATAATTTATATTGTTGTTGTTAGGTGCCACTGAGTCGGTGTCCAATTCATAGTGACCTATGACATGCAAAACAGTATTGTTAGCCCTTCTCTGCTATTTATAGGGTTTTCAATGGCAGATTGATCTGCAAAGTGTGTGAGAGGCCCTGGATTCAACTTTCAAGTACTGAGAAAAAGAAACAAAAATGTCCATTTGTACATAAAATTTACCACTGCACTACATCTCAGCCTCTTTTTATGAGATATATAGTATATATTACATATTACCCACATACATATGAAATAAAGAAGAGGCCAGGGATGTAGTTCATTGGTAGAGCCCTTACCTAGCATGACTGAGGTCCTGAGTTCAATCCTCAGCCGCTAAAAACAAAACGAAACAAAAACTGACAAAAGAGAATTTAAACATTGTATTTTTCCTAAGGAAAATTTTTATAATTACAAATTTTAACTCTCAGATTATTTCATTTTAGTTAATCCATTAACGAATTCACTGCATTTTTCTGAATAATTAGCTACAAAATTAAAATCTGCTAATAATTATAGCTTAAGAAGTACTTCCAAGTTTCCATGATGGAACACACTGGATCTATACAACAGAATTATTAGTCATTGGCAGTTTACGTGTAAATTATCATTTTAAAAAGAATTTTGAAAAATACAGACTGATTCAACTCTGTCCAAATTTTCTGCTGCATGTCTGACTGCTTAAGAATCACAACTTTATATCATCAAAATTATATATACATATATAGACAGACACATGTATATATTCACATATATCCATGTATATATACATATATACATGTGTATGCACATTTGTGTATGTATGTGTGTGTATATGTATATATGTATATATGAATGATCTCCTTTTACCTTTGTTTCTCCAGATTGAAAAATACATCACAATTTAAGGAATAATGGCTATTCTTGTTGTTGTTAGGTGCCGTAGAGTTGGTATCCGACTCATAGCAACCCTCATAGGGTTTTCAATGGGTAACTATTTTGGGATTGCCTTGGGAGTGGATTGCCAGGTCCTTCTCCCAGTTTTGCGGGGCTGGGAATTGAACTCAGGACCTCAGAGACTGCAGTGCAGCACTCTACCAACTGGCCTAAATCCCAGCCCATAATGACTATTCTAGTAATACTAATAACATGAAAAAAATAATATTAAAAATTTCTGGCAGTGAGAACCTGTTCTGAAGCTGTGACTGTGATAGATGCTTTATATCTATATTTTTACTAATAATAGGTCAATGTTATAAAATAGGCTTAATATTAATCATACAGATGAGAAATGGTGGCTCTGAAATAGATTACCAAAATGGAACCAGTATTTGAACCTAGAATTTAATATAATATATAGTTTTAAGAAAAGAACATATTTTTAAAAAAACCACAAAAGATCCTATATAACATTTGGTGGAATTTCTAGCACATTAGAGTTTCGAATGTTCATTTCAATTCTGTTTATGAAGGATAGTTTATTAATCAGTGTAACATATCAGATTTTGTGAGATTGGTGCCATCTCTGAATTATGAAAGACTCAAATTAGGGCAGCAGTTTGGAGTTAACTTGTAAAAACTATTTCCTGGAATAATAGTGAAATCCTAATTAATTTATTTTTCTGTTTATCCTGAAAGGAAAAATAGTCTACATAAAATACTCTGTGAATATTTCTAGGTTTTCAATACCAGATTAGGAAATTGTTCACATGTTCATATTTGACTTTCAAACTAATGATCACAAACCGATGATTGTGTCTCCATATTGCAAGCAATTGAAATTACACAGAAAAGATACATCTGCACTCTCACATTCATTGCAACATTAATCCCGTTAACCTAAATAGGGACACTACCTATGTGTCTATTAAGGATAAATGGAAAATGAAATTGTGGTATATACTTACAATGGAATATAATTAAGATTTTATAGGAAATCTTACCATAAGTTACAATAAGGAGAATTAAACAACATGATGTTGAATAAGTGAGCCAGAAAAGAGCAAATATTGCATGATCTCATTCATATGGAATAACTAAAATAGTCATAATTTATGGAACTCATAGGAACAGACAGAATAATTGTGGTTTCCAGGGTTTGGGGGAGTGAGAAACAGAGTGTTTCAGTTAAGGATGATAATAAGTGCTAAGGATATGCTATATAACACTGCCCTACACAAGACTGTACTTTGAACTTTTCTTTTATTTGAGGTGCCAGGGATTGAGGATAGCATCTTTGGCACATTAGCCAATCACTCTGTCACTGAGCTACACCAGCAGCTAATGAACTTAAATGTTTTAAGAGGGTAGATCTTTCCAGAGCACATACCCATCAGTATTTACCCATCCTTACCACAATAAAAAATATGAAAGTAAATAAAATGGTACTTTTAAGAATTTAGCATAAACTTAAAATGCATGATGACTGTAATAAGGTAAAAGTAAAAGAATAAAGGCTAACACTGAACTGTCTGTTATTGTATACATAAAAGTGGTCTTACCAGTAACAGTATTCATGATCATGGTACAAAATAATATGTGGTACTTTAAACATAAAATCTTCCTGCAAAGCAGTGATCTGTTCCATTTTGGTTGGTCCAAGTTTCTACTGAAAGAACACATTTTAGAATGACTATTATTAAATATTAAAACTAGGTCACATTTGAAAAGGATATACAGTAAGTGAAGGCAAGAATTTTATTAAAAATATTTCACTAGAGACTTGTACTTGAAAAACAAAGATTTATGTTGCAGTTGATCAAGAATTTCAGTTCATATATAGATGCAAGGATGATAACTTACATCTTTAGAACTTGGTCTCTGTTTATAACACAAAAGTGTTTGAAACCATACATCACTATGACTGAAAGAAATAGATCTTTTGAAAAATTTAACAATTCAATCTTTGCACTGAGGATTTTATATTTTCTAACTCAAAAAGTTCCAAAGTATTGATGAAAGGCACCAAGATATAAAGCTCTTATAACTTATATAGCCTCACCACCCAAAGGACCTTGAAACCAAACAATTTGGTATTTTTCAATCATTTTATACTTTAGTGCTACAATCCATTACTTAAAAGAAAATGGCCCACATGAAAACTGTGCAAATAGACTCGTAAAGGGGCACATCTCAGTCTACCAGTAAATGTTCTTTCTTGGGTCCAGAAAACAGAATACAAAATCAAAGATATTCTCATCTAAAAATGTAGGAATTTGTAGTGCAGAACATATCAAAGATGTTTTGTTGATACAAAAACCAAGTAGAAATAAACCTATAATTGCCCATATGGTAACTTTCATTATGTCTCTGTATTATTTTTTCAGGAGTCTCCCTTCTCATACACAATAAAATTTTCCTTTGGGAATCAAAGGTCTGATTTATAAAAAAAAGCCATTTCACAAAAACCTAAAGGAAAATAAAAAGTGTTTGTGGCATGGGGCATAGTGCATTAGATATAGTTAACAAATACAAATAGGAAAGATTAATATTTTGCAATATCTAACTCAAACAAATAAGAACAAGAAAAAAATCCCTTAACATTTTATTTATTAGAATGAGAGTAGGACACTCAGTAGGAATATTAAAATACTTTTTAGTTAATAAATGTGGGCTCAATCTAAGGAAGCTACTGTGATACTAAAGCACCAGAACATTAATAAACAGAAAACCATTCACCATTGAAATCTTTGAGAGTATTGAACACAATAAAGGAATGACACAGTTGTAGTCTAATTGACAGCTGCTGTTGTTAGGTGCTATCAAATCAGGTTTGACTCATAGGGATTCTCATTGAGTTTTCAATGGCTGATTGTTTCGAGAGTGGATTACCAAGTCCTCCTCCCATTTTTTGTGGTGCTGGGGATGGAAACCAGGGGCTCAGAGAGCAGAGTGGCACTCTGCCTATTAAGCTAAACTCTATCCCATAACTGAGAGCTAGAGGACTGAAAATGTACCTTAATAAGATTGGGCTTCTAGAAGGAAGAGCTCTTACCAGAACTATGAAGAGGCCACATCTTCTCATAACCCTCTGTTTTCTTGCTAGGGAATTCTGGTATATCTTCATAAATATATTGTAACCAATGAGGTGTATATAAGAACTACTGGACATATTATTTGGAGAGATAAGTTCAGCCACTCCATCCTGCATACTAATATAAGATCTTATGACCTGATAATTAACAAACATAATGAAAGTTTGGCATTTGTAATCAAAATAGTGCAGGTAATTCAAAATACTCATTTGACTACAGTTCCAATCCCAAAAGGACAATGACATGAGCAGATAAGCTACATTGCAGGACTTGCATTTGGTAAATAAAATAGTTGAAGAAAAATAAACCTTATTTATAGAGCTCCTTAAGGTGTTGAAAAGTACAGAGCTCATATTGAAGATGAAAGTGCGCCTGACCCATGCCATGGTATTTTCAGTCACACCATATGGTTGTGAAACCTGGATATTGAATAGGGAGATAGGAAAGGAATTGATACTTTTGAACTATGGTGCTGGAGATGAATATTGAATACACCATGCACTGCCAAAAGAACCAAAAGATCTGTAATAGAAGTGCAACCAGAGGGCTTTGCCACAGTCCAGCTGCAGCCTAGGATCCAGGGTTTCCTGAAGACAGATGAGGAGTCAGCGATGGGTAACAGTCACAGCAGCTCAGAGGCAATGTGGATCTGTTCCGTTTATTGATCGGATATCCCAGTTTTTTATACAGTCTTTTTTAGGCTTTGGTCAAGCAAGTTGTAAGAATATGGGCAATTTTACACACACCTAATAGTCATAATAGCCCATAGTTTAAAGCATAAACTTTACTGTGTTTAGATAACAAACACCTGGAAGGTTTGTCTCTTCCCAGGCTTTTCATAAATGGTAAGCTATAATAGGGTATTTGGACTCTATCCTTATTCATTATTTTAACCCCTTATATGCTTCTATGTAAGGCAGTGGAGGGTCAGGCTGACCAGAACAATAGCTTTTCTCTCATTCTCTAGCTGGGAACCAAGGTCTGTCTTTAGATAGGTAAGCACCTCCCTGTGCTAAAATTGTCAAGGAGGCTTTTGTACTGTGGGAACAAGCCTATATGTGTGTGTGTGTGTGTGTGTGTGTGTGTGTGTGTGTGTGTGTATGTTGCTGTTGTTGTTAGGTGCCATCGTGTCGAGTCCGACTCATAGTGACCCTATGTACAGCAGATGGAAACACTTCCTGATTCTGTGCCAGGCAAACGATCTTATTTATGTTTAAGCCCATTGTTGCAGACACTGTGTCAATCCATCTGGTGGAGGGATTTCCTCTTTTGCATTGACCTGCCACTCTCCCAAACATGATGTCCTTCTCCAGGGATTGATCTCTCCTCCCTACATGTCCGAAATATGTAAGACGCAATCTGGCCATTCTTGCTTCCAAGGAGCACTCTGGTTGCACTTCTTTTAGGACAGATTTGTTGGTTCTTTTGGCAGTCCATGGTATATTCAATAGACGTCTCCAGCACCACAATTCAAAAGCACCAATTCTTTTCCTGTCTCTCCTTTTCAATGTCGAGCTTTCACAACCACATGATGTGACTAAACCACATGGCATGAGTCAGACGCACCTTCATCTTCAATGTGACATCTTTGCTTTTCAATACTCTAAAGAGACCTTTTACCACAGCTTTTCCTAGAGCAATGCCTCTTTTGATTTCTTGACTGCTGCTTCCACAGGTATTGAATATAGAGCCACGCAAAGCAAAATCTTGGACCACCTCAATCTTTTCTCCATTTATTGTGAAGTTGTGTGCTGACCCAGTCGTAAGGATTTTTGTTTTGTTGATGTTTAGTCATAACCCATATTGAAGGCTATGATCTTTGATCTTCATCAGTAAATGTTTTAAATCCTCCTCACTTTCAGTAAGCAGAGTTGTATCATCTGCATAACGCAGGTTGTTAATGAGTCTTCCTCCAATCTTGATGCCATGTTCTTCCTCATAAAGTCCAGCTTCTTGGATTATTTGCTCAGCATCTAAATTGAAGAGTTAGGGTGAAAGTATACAGCCCTGACACACACCTTTCTGAACTTTAAACCACGCAGAATTTCCTTGTTCTATTCGAACAACTGCCTCCTGGTTCATGTACAGATTTCTCATGAGCACAATTAGGTGTTCTGGTATTCCCATTTTCCGAAGTGTTATCCATAATTTGTTATGATCCACACAATCAAATGCTTTTGCATAGTCAATAAAACTTGGATAGACATCTTTCTGATATTCTCTGCTTTCAGCTAATATCCACCTGATTTCAGCGATGATGTCCCTGGTTCCTCACCCTCTTCTGAATCCCGCTTGATTTTCTAGTAATTCCCTGTCTATAAACTGCTGCAGTCGCTTCTGAATGATCTGTAGTAGAATTTTTCTGGTGTGTGATATTAATGATATTGTCCAATGTTTTGCACATTCAGTTGGATCCCCTTTTTTGGGAATAGGCACAAATATGGATCTCTTCCAGTCAGTTGGCCAAGTAGCTGTTTTCCAAATCTGTTGGCATAAACATGTTAACACCTCCAGTGCTGCATCTGTTTGTTGAAACATCTCTATTGGCATCCCATCAATTCCTGGAGCCTTGTGTTTCACCAGTTCTTTCAAGGCAGCTTCCACTTCGTCCTTCAACACCATTGGTTCCTCTTCATATGCAACCTCTTGGAATGGTTGGGCATCTACCAATATTTTCCCTAAGTCATTATACAAGAAAATATATATATATATATATATATATATATATATATATATATATACACACACACACATATGTATATGTATGTATATGTATATATGTATATGTATATATACATACATATATATGTATGTATATATATTGTGTGTATATATATATATATATATATTTGATGGTTTTATTATTTAATTATTTATACATGTTTCACCCCATTGTGTCCACACTATGAAAAATGGGTATTTTAACTTATTAGATTATTTTGTTTATTGGAGGGCTGCTGGTACAAAAACTTTAGTCTGTGTTGGCTCAAGGAGTTCACACTGTTGGCAGTCATTCAAGAATTTTCCATTGTAGGCCTGTTAGGGAGTTTTCTTAACTCTTATGATCTTATGACCTGACAATTAACAAACATAACCTGACAATTAACAAACATGCTCTGAGTTAGTATTGCTCACAGGATCAGAGGATTATATATTTACATCTATTATTTGTCTTCATTAATTTTTCCAGAAATCCACAATATGAATGCTCACAGAATTAGATGATTATATATTTACATTCATTACTTGTTTTTCATTTACTTTCCCAGAAATCCACAATATGAAGAAAACAGTGACCAATTCAAATTTAGGAAAAAGAAATGATGAGATTCCAAGTTCTTTCCCATGAAGAGACCTTCTTTTGGAGGTACTCTTCTCCTTTTGGTAGACTTTCCTTCTGAAGTCTTTGAGGTACTTTGCCCCTTTTGGTGGACTTTCCCTTTGATGCCCCTTTAAAGGTACCCTTCCTCATGTGGGGACTCAGTTACCCATCATGAGTGGAAATGAACCTGGCAGTGCTCCTTGGAAACAAGGATGGGTAGACTGTGTCTTATGTAGTTTGGACATATTGTCAGGAGGGACCAAACCCTGGAGAAAGATAACATGTTTAGGAGAGTGGCAGATCAAGGAAGAAATGAAAGATGCTCAACTAGATGGACTGACATAATGCCTGTAACAATGGACTTAATCATTATAAAAAGATTGTGTGCCTGGCACAGAAACAAAGAGTGTTTTGTTCTGTTGTGCCTAGGATCTCTATGAGTTGGATCTGACTCCTTGGCACCTAACTACAACAACAAAAACAACAATAATAAAATAAATGTTTTTTAAAGTAATTGCTTATTGTAAAAATATAAAATCAAAATCAAATCACTTGTTTGATAATTATTGTTGTCAATTAGTCCTGTTATAACAAGAACACCATATGTTGAGTAGCTTAAACAACACCATTTATTCCTCACAGTTCAAGATCCTAGAAAGTTTAAGATCAAGGTGCCAGCATAACATTATATAATAGACAGTTTCCTGGTTTCTACATGGCCACCTGCTTGATTTGTCCTCATATAGCTGAAAAAAGAATGAGACCTCTCTAAGATACTAATCTTATCCACGAAGATTCCACTTTCATGACTTAATTACCTAAGGCCTTATCTTGTTTGTTTGTTTTGGGTGTTGAACCCAGGGCCTTGTGCTTGAATGCTTTACAAGTGCTGGACTGCTGAGCAGCACCCCAGCCCTTTTTTTTTTTTTTTTTTACTTTTTGAGACAGGATCTCACTAAATTATGCAGACTGTCTTTCCTCTCGAACTTATGATCCTCCTGCCTCTGCCTCCCAAGCCGCTGGGATTACAGGCATGTGCCACCATGCCTACCTAAGGCCTTTTCTTATATGATCATACTGAGGCTCAGAATTTCAGCATATGAATTTGGGGAGACAAAACAGTTCATAATAATCACACAGCTATTAATATAAAGGACATTGTTGTTAGATGCTGTGGAGTGGGGTCCGACTCATAGTGATCCTATATTCAACAGAATGAAATACTCCCCCACATTATACCATGGCTGGGACTATTGTTAGTACTTCTCTGCTATTTATAGAGCTTTCAATGGCAGTTTGTTTCAGGAGTGGATTGCCAGGTCCTTCTCCATACACTGCAGCACCTGGTATTCCCAGGTGGTCTCCCATCCAAGGACTATCCAGGCTGACCTTGTTTAGCTTCCAAGATCAGGAAGGATCAGATGCCAGGGTGCTATGGCTGCAGACATATTAGATATCAGAATACCAAAAATAAACATGTATAAACTCATAATCATAACTGAGTACCATAACTGCATGTATATGTTTCTTCAATTTTTCTCATCTAAATTTTAAATAATGAACAAAATAATATTTATAAATGGAAAAATTCTAATACAGTTTCAGAGATTTCCAAATATAAGACAATAGACTAAATCCTCAGCACAGTACAATAAATCAAATGAAATGATATGAAAACAACCAAAGTGGTTTACCTATTTGTTCTTATTGCTATGTGCTTTCCAGTCAGGTCCTACTCATAGTGGTCCTATGTTCAAAAGAATGAAACATTCCCTTACACTGTGCAGGGCACACAATATTTTTTTTATGTTTAAGACCATTGTTGCAGACACTGTGTAAATCCATCTAGTTAAGTATCTTCCTATTTTTCTTTAATATGTCACTCTCCCAAACATGATGTCCTTCTCTAGGGATTGAATCCTCCTAACATGTCCAAAATACATAAGACAAAATCTAAACATCCTTGTGTCTAAGGAACTCTCTATTTGTACTTCTTCTAGGACAGAAATGTTGGTTCTTTGGCAGCCCATGGTATATTCAAAATTTGTCTAGATAATTTGTCCAAAAGTTTGTCTCCATGGTGCCATAATTTAGAAGCATCATTTCTTCTCCTGTCTCCCTTATTTACTGTACAGCTTTCACATCCTTATGGTGCAACTGAAAATATTTGCCTATTAACTGTTCTCAAATGTATATGCTGAGATTGTTCAGATTTTATAAATTGGTACAAATCCAATATGATCATATGATTCACCTTCATCATTAAAATTTACTACTGTGTTATCCTAAGATATAAATTTTGTCCAGTTAAATAATCTTGTCTCCAAATTATGCTATGATAATTCAGTTGGTTACAATATTCTCACTAATTTGATTTTAATAGTAGTTCATGTCTGAATTAGGAAACCATTAAAATGAAAACGAATAATTATGATATAACTTGATTTAATAATGTTCACATGTTAAACCCAATACTTATTAATAATATGTGGAGAAATTTAATATTATGCTATTTCTACTGGTAAACTTGATTTATAAAATTGGTAATTGGGAAATATTTAATCATAGGTAATTTTAGACCCAAAATTCATACTCTAATGTATCCCATATATATAGAATTACTCAACTATGGTACAAAAATAGCTTCACATCAATATGAATCAGAAAATAAACACAATGAAGAGGCATTAAAATTCTATCTTGGAAAAACAAAAAATATGCATTAATAGGCATTTTATGATACAACTATGGAAGACAATTCAGAATCAATTGTTGAAAACTACATGTTAATCTCATTAATTTACCCATTATTTTAAAATCATAGGGACTCTGCCCACCTAAAACTGGAATATTAAGATCAAGATAATGTAAAAGTTTACACATATTTATTGCTCATGCTTTATTTTGATCATCTCATTTGATTCAGGAAACAATTTTGTAAGACTTGTATCACATTTATTTTTATATATAAGAAAACTGGAAATCAGTGATATTCTGTTAAAACTGTATTAGTTATGAAAATATGATGCTATTTCCATACAAATTGGAAAATAGGTGGTGTCCGTACTCCACATAGCTCCTCATTTTTTTGAGCATCATGCCCCTACCTGAACCTCTCCAGTAACAAGCAACTACAGAGTTCATGTGTACTAAACAAAGGGCCCTTCCACCCAGGTCCACTCCAACCACAAAAAGTAGATTAGTTGATGACAATATGGTACCAATTCTTAGATAGATGGAATAACAAATCTGACATATTTAAAGGTTTGTACCAAAATGATTCTATCATATTGCCTCACTAATGGAAAATACTCAATAAATACCAATGCAAATTGACTTTTGAGGTTTATTTCAGAAATAGTATTGAATCTGATAGCAATAATTAGTTGATAGAAAGGTAACACAGTGAGGAAAACATAAATAAACATCTTTCTGATTTGAGAGAGTATGACAGGTGTCAATAAAGAGTAGATATAAAATAGTTGCATTTTATTTGGGTTTCTGCTATTAAATAATATTGAATACTTCAGTGTGTGTGTGTGTGTGTGTGTGTGTGTGTGTGTGTGTGTGTGTGTGTATTTCAACATGAAGTATCTCAGAATGAGAAATGAATGCTAATCTTTTTTAAATTTAGGAATATGATAGGATATAAATCATATTGTGAACACTTGTACATGCATGCCTGAGGGAAAACATATTTATACTATATTGTGTTATTTCATACCTTCTTAATTTTGTTTCTTAAAATGATTCTGCCACTGTTTCAGACTTGTTAGAG
>VMDO01033608.1:0-12551 GCA_007922755.1 Pedetes capensis
AAAGCCATTATACAAAATAAAATTTTAAACAAGTCAAAAATTCATCAACATCCTTTTATAGATATTAAAATATATGGTAAGTAATAACCTTATGGTAAATCTATTGATTATAATTATTTTACTTCACTTATACCAAATGTTTCTTTTTAAAACAGTGAAGAAAAGATATTAGAAACAACAAACAATAGCTTTTTCATCCAAAGAGACACTTCATTCAGTTGACACTAGGATGTAAGGACTAGATTTCTAGACATTGCAATGCTAAGTTTTCATGGACCTGTTATACAGTCTTTGCTGGATGAGTGATGTAAATATCCAAAAGTAAAAAAAGTGAAAACTTCAGTGAATGGATAGGAATTGGAAAAAATGAAATCTATCATATATATATATGTATAAACATAATATATTATGATACATATTATACATAGCCTGCAGCCATACCATTGTGGCATTCAATCTCATCAGAGATTGGAAGATAAGCAGGGTCAGACCTGGTTAGTACTTGGAAGGGAGACAGGAATACCAGGTGCTGTAGGCTTGGGAGAAGGACCTGTCAACCCACTATGGAAAAACAATCAGCCATTAAAAACCCTATAGGTCCACAGAAGCATGACAATAGTGTTTCTTTAGTTGTACATAGTGTCACAATGAGTCAGACATCAACTGGATGGCATCTAACAACAATATATTATATGTAACATATATAATATAACATATATTATCATAGCCTCAGTTCTATAATTAACTTTAGCATTATTTCTGTCTCATTTTGTCTTAGAGATTTTGTCATTTTATTATATTTTCATTTTGTTCAACTCATTCTAAGTTAACTCAAATAACATGGTCTATAATATATTTGTTGCTGGTTTCAAAGATAATTTTCAACGTAGAAACTCTTTTCTAGCTTCCTTGGGAAATACTGATTGAAAATTAATGGGTTCAATGGCATTAATATATAAAGGGAAAGCTGCTCTTATATCATATATAAACATGTAAATAAAATTCTGTGTTTGAACTAAATCATAAGAAGAAAATATCTTAGGAGATGTATGTGAAAACATAAGTTCTTTGAAATACTTTGCATGTATTATTTTATTTATTCACGTTCTTGTATCAAGGTTTTGCACCTTAAAACATATGGCACTGAATTCAAAACATGTTTCTAATAAAAATATACATAATTTTAATCCTTAGTGTTCTCTGATTGTTGTTGTTAGGTGCCATCGAGTCGGTATCTGACTCATAGCAACCCTCATAGGGTCTTCAATGGCTGACTGTTTTGGGATTGGTTTGGGAGTGGATTGCCAGACTCTTCTCCCATTTTTGTGGTGCTGGGAATTGAACTCAGGACCTCAGAGACTGCAATGCAGCGCTCTACCAACTGAGCTAAATCCCAGCCCCAGTGTTCTGTAGGAAACTTAATTTAGACAATCCAATAACAGAATCAGAACTCTTTTTCTGACACCGAAGATTTAGATAGAAAATAAAGTAGACTTATAGTAAATTTGTATGGAAGAAGCACCTGACAGCCCAATAAAAACAATACTGAAAATGATCAGCCATCTAAAACCTTATGGATATCAGAGAAGCACTAAAATAGTGCTGGGCATGGCACCGTGTTAAGAGTGTTGCATACTATTATATATAGGGATGTTATGTTTCATTCTGCTGTACATAGGGTCATGATGAGTCAGACTCGACTCGAGGGCACCCAACAACAACCATAAGTAAATTTGTATTTTTTCTACTGGTTTAACTTACATTTTCAGAATTTGATGAATGTTTTTCATTATGTAAAACTTTGTTGGGAATATACACAAAGGGAGATAAGTCATCATACCACAGAGACACTTGCATCTCCATATTTAATGCAGCACTCTTCACAGTAGCAAAGACATGGAACCAACCAAGGTGTTTATCAACAGAATAATGGAATATTACTCAGAAATGAAAAAGAATGAAATTACTTCATTTACAGCAAAATGGACAGACCTGGAGAATATCATCTTAAGTGAATGAACACAGGCTCAAGGAGAAATATCATATGTTCTCACTCATATATTGGAGCTGAATTTTACTTAAAGGAAGAAGAAACCTGTACATAAATAGATATATAAAAATGCGCAATTAAACTTAATGAAGAAGGGAAAACATATAAAGTGGAAAGAAGGAGAGAGGGGGCTAGAAAAGGGAATGGAAACCTGTGGAAGGTGGGATAGGGAGGAGAAACAATGTAAAGAGATAAAGAGGGAGAGGATAATGTCAGTGAAAAGGAAGCAAAGACATAAGTACATGGAACAAATTGGGGAATATAATATAATAGATAGTTTTACTACCTATTAATCAAAACGTTCCACAAACTTTGTAAGTTGATGAATGTGTAACCAAATTGATGTAATAGTTGCATAATGGAAAAAGTAAATGCTGTACTACTCTCTACCCCATCATCATTTATCAATAAAGTTGAAAAAAAGAATAGAAAAAAGAGATAACACAGTTTATATTGGGAGTGAATGAGAAGCCAACAAGATGGCCCATTTTTTCTAAGAAGGTCATTCACAGAAGTTGCTGAATCTCAGTCGAACCCAGGAGATAATAGAAATGAGATAGAAACATGATGTTCAGGCACTGACAACAATAATCAACAATAATAGCTAAAATAATAAAATGAACCAACAACCAACTTTTGAGAAAACTAGGGAGACTGGAAGCTGTCCTTGAGAAAGTTGTGTGGTATGAGAGTGTACAGCAAGTAAAGGTAATCCTTACTATTTGTGGAAATAGCAGCCAGAAGGAGCAGTATGAAGTCCAGTTGAAGAAATATTTTGAACTCAGAGCCCTCCTTACTGTGCTTCACAGTCTGAAAACTCTTTCTAGGATGTAATCCATTCTAGGAATAGGACTTCTTTCATTTGTTTTCCACCTCTCATGAGTCATTGTTATTTTTGTCTGATATCCAGTGAAGCGAAAATCATTTTTTTATATATTTTGTTTGCAATGTTATTACTTTCCAGAAGCAGGCTATATATGGTTTCTGTAACTCTGTCTTGCATGAGAGAGAAGTCAGTCACATTAGAATTTGATATTTTATTTTCTATGTCAGTAATAGGCAATTTTTTGTGAAGTATAATATAGTATAAATTTTCATTGTAAAAAGTTATGTTACAACTACTCAACTATGTCATGTATCAAGTGGACAAATGTACATGGATGTGTTGTTGGCTTGGGCTTTGGCAAATTTGGTGATCCTCTGGTCCTATATTAATGGATTAATATTGATAACACTTGCAAGTTATGATACCTAAATGACACTAAAAGAATTACTATATAATGAGAAAAAGAGGAGAAGTTATCAATAAATGAAACTGTGAAAATTGAGAAATCATTCAGAAAAAAACTTGAAAACAGATCTCTATCTCACCATATACATATATACGCACATGCACATGCACACACACACATGCATAATTCCTACATTTATTGGTTAAATAGTTAGAACAAAACTTTGGAGTTTTCACAATATAAGCCAGGGAATATCCGTGATTTTACCCTGAGGAATTTTTAAATATATATCTTAAATAAGACATACAGACTCATACTATAATAAAATTACAATTAAAACCAATGAGTTCCCTTTCTCAAAAAGTAAAACAAAACATAATATGGTACAGATAGGGAAAGAAATCACAAAAATTTTAAAGAAATATATTTAATAATGTATAAATAAGTTCTGTTTAAAAAGAAAAGTAAAAAGTAAAATGAAATTTAAATCACGTACCTTAAAGTGTATTTCCCAAAAGAAAACAACCAAATTACCAATAAACTAATGATGTTAGCCAGTGTTTTATAATGGGAGAATCAAAACTTAAAATCACATTATTCATCTACCATACTGGCACAATTTTAATTTATCAAGTATTTTGGGGGAGCTAGAGCACCAGAAAAACTATTAATTAATAATGAAAGTTCAAAGTGAAAAAAATCACTTTGATATTACTTATTACATTTTCAATTCTATTTGCAAGAGTAGAAACCTCACATATGTTTATTGGAGGCATGTAAAATAATACTTACTGTAGCAGTACACATAATATTAAAACAAAACATAAAACCAAAATAAATGTTTATTACCAGTAGATGACAAAAGCTAGGCAACATTTACACATTGAAATAATACACAGAAGGAAAGACAATTAAGGAGCTTCATTTGAAAACTTGAATAGATCTTTCAAATATAATGCAGTCAAAAATCAAATATTTGGAAAATTCATACAATATTAATTTGTATAAATACCAAAAACTCAAAAAGCAGTCTAATCCATAAAGAAAAGAGTACTCTTGAAAATTAAGCCAGATGATGTTTACTTTGACAGGAAGCAGGTTTCCTGGAGTGGCTACCAAGAGAGTAAAAAGATTGCACATATTAATCATGATATAATTGAATTTAAGTTGCCTTTAAAATATTAAAAAGGAAAGGGAATTGGGAAAGGAGGAGAAAGAAGAATACAAGGAAGACAGAGAAAGGAAGAGGGGATGGAGGAAGAAGTAAAGGAGTATGGAAAGGAGAGGGAGGAGGGAATGGAGGAGGAGGAGAATGGGGAGGAAGAGGAGAAATGAACAAAGATGAAGTGGAGAAGGAAAAGGAAGAGGAGAAGGAATAAAGTAACAAGTATTAAGAAAACAGAAGAAGTAATAACATTCAATATTATAGACATAGAAAAATGGCCAAATGGCACATATGTTTATTTCTCATTGAGCAGAATTTTCTCCCATGACTACAGCAAGGAGCAGGGAAAGACAAAATATATATATTTATTATGTTAAGTTATAGAAATTTAAAAATGAAGACTTCTCTTATTATGAAGGAAGAAAAAGTAGAGACCAGGGAAAGGCAAAAGGTAAATGCTTTAAATTATGGAATTTCTTGATCATTTGTCTAGCATGTATGAGGCCCCAGGTTCACCCTCTAGTACTAAAAGTAAATAAATAAACAAACAAACAAACAAACAAATAAATAAATAATATTCATAATAAATTATACATTGCACATGGTAGGCAATGCCTCATACATTATGCCTCATGCATGCTAGGCAAGTGATTTACAATAAGCCACTCTGATATTTTATATTTTGAGACAGAGTCTTAGAACTTGGACAGGCTGCCTCTGGTCTCAAATTTGCTCTCTTCCTGCCTCTGCCTCCCAAGTTGCTGGAATTACAGGTGTGGTCCATGATACATGGCTTACTACAAAATTATGAAAAGATTTTTTAAGTGATATTTACTTAAATCATAGAAGCATTACTATTTCTAAATTAATTAAGTTTAATTTGAAAAGAATTCCTTATAATTCAAGAAATAGGATTTAAACATTGATATTTAAAATACTTGTATTATTTATCAAAATTTAAAACTATCTATATACTAGCCATGACCCTGACCTTATTTTGCAGTATGTTTATTATTTCATGATTTATTATCAATTCATTTGTTAGTTGCTTTTAAATCTACCTTTTTGAAAAGTTGCTTTATAACATTTTATAATGAGTTTTAAAGTAAGGCCCTGAAATATATAAAGGTTAAAGTGAGTAAGTTCTATTGGCCTTGATGTGATGAATATCATTGGTCTTATGTAACACAAGAAAATAATGAACATCATTATTTTTTTTGTGTAAGCAGGCAAAACTTACCTTGGTAACAGGTAGTCAATTACTTCCTTTCTAACATGTAAATAGCATTAAGGTAAAAATATAATAAAATGATAACACAGATACTAAATTTGATTTGTTAATTCTTGATAATAGATAAATAGATATTGTAATAATATTACTTCTTCTTTTCCAGTACTTGGGGTTGAACCCAGGGCCTTGCACGTACTTTGCAGGTGATCTACCACTGGGCTGCACCCCAAGCCAATTTTTAAATTTTTCTCCTGAGAAAGGGTCTTGCTAAGTTACACAGGTTGCCTTTGACCTCAAATCTGTGATCCTCCTGCCTCTGCCTCCTTAATTGTGAGGTGTAAGTCACCATGCCAGGCCTAATACCACTTTTTATATAAATGTATATACTAAAACTATTTTATAATGCAAAAAACCCAAAATGCATTATACATATAACATATCCTTGGCTATAAATTTAAACAGAATGAAAACTAGTCATCTACAAAATTGTAAAGATGACTCACAAATTAATATTAAATTGGAATAAATCATCACAAAACATATTTGGAAGGAGATTTAGTTCATTCAACATACTTATGGTGTTTTAAATAGATGCTGTGTTTTCTTCTAAGTGCTAAGACTTAGTCACCCCCATGTGACTGTCAGTTTGTAACACTGTAGGGGCTTCCTTGTTGCTGTGATGCTGAAAGCTATGCCACTGGTTTTTCATATACCAGCAGGGCTACCCATGGTAGACAGATTGCAGCTGAGCTTCCAGGCTAAAACAGACTAGGGAGTAGGACCTGGCAACACATTCCTGAAACAATTAGCCACAGAAAACCCTATGAATAGCAGAGAAGCATTGATAAATATAGTGCTGGAAAATTAGCTCCCTCAGGCTAGAAGGCATTCAAGAAATGACTAGGGGAGAATTGCTTCCTCAAGGTAGAATCAACTTAATGACAGGAATAGAGCAAAGCTCCTAAGACCTCATTTTACTGATATGGCACAACTTAAAATGAGAAGAAACATAGTGCCTGCAATATTGGACTCAAATATAAAAAGACCATGTGCACAGCATAGTGTTGGGTAATGTTTTGTTCTGTGGTACATAGGGTCACTACGAGTTAGGCCCAAATTAATGGCGTATAACAAATCCACAAGATTCAGTGATGAGAACAGTTAAAAGTTCCTATTCTTACACAGTTTATGTTATGATGCAGTTCGATAAAAAAAAGAGAGAGAAATAAAATGCATTGGATATATTTTGGTTGTTAAGTCAATGGAAAAAATTAACAGAGATTAGTAGGCTGGAAGGGTTCATAATTTTAGATATCATAATCAGGGAAGGCCTGATTGAGAAGAAAATATTTAAATGAAGGCATAAGCTTGGTGAAGGAACAGTGACAGTATCATCATATTTGTGGAAATAAGCCCTAACCTAGAAGAAGTAGCCAACAGGAAGCCTCTAAGGAAGGGGCCTTTGAACAGTAGCTGTGCCATCAATGTGGCTAGAACCACATGAACAAGAGAGAGAGCTCTGAGAGGTCATTTCAGAGAGGTGAGGAACAGCTTTTAGAGTAATATATCCCATTGAAACATACTTTAAAAAAATTCTGAATGAAATGAGGCTCCATTAGCTGGTTGTCAGCAGAGCAGTTTCATGATATAGTAAATATTAGTATGATTACTCTGGCTAATAGTCTGAATACAGAATCAAGAAAAAAAAATGTGTACAAGAACATATAGTGGTTTGACCCATGGGATAAGTGGGAAGGTGAAAGTGATAGTCAGAAGATAAATATATATTGAAGTTGAAGAAAACTGAGTTTATTGTTAGTTGGATTTATGAATAAGAAACAAGTTAAGAAAGATGTCACTATTGTGGTTCCAAGCCATGCAAATATGGCTGTGTATTTGCCAAGAAGGATATGAATACTAGAATGGAAAATTTTGGAGGCAAATATCAGGATTTTCTTTGGGGCATACTACATTTTGTAGACAAAACTTCCACTTTGGCTAGGATAGAGTAAGAGTAAGTGTTTTTACTCTCTCTCATGACTCACAACAACAAAAATCCAGATGAAAGATATGTTAAAATGTTTCCTGGACATTAAGTATAAAGCATCAAATGACGATCCCAGAGAACTAGGAAATTAAAGAAGTATCTCACATTCTTATCCCAGCATAATCCCAAGAGAGTTTTGATGCCATGGCTCACAGGAGACAATCACTTATAGCTTGGCCTAGATACTATTTGAGCAAAAGAAGCTGCTAGTTCAGGGAAGCCAATGTGGTAGAGTAGCAGAGAAGAGAGAATTGTAGAGAAAGCACTCTTCAGACTTATTGTATCCTCATATTCAACAAAGTACTTGTGAATGTTTGTGTAGGATGAAAGGAATCAAGGCCTGGGGAGGGAACCATCAGAAGTAATTAAAGATAATAATATCCAGTGTTCACTGAAGGCCAAAAAGAGGAACTTTTTCCACCAAACAGATTATAAAATCTGATGATTTATTGTTGAGAATGTATAGAAGAGTCAATATAGGAGTCAATCAGGCTTAGATTAAATATGGCTCAGGTTTCACCTGACAAATCTTCAAAGAGGACCAAAGTAGATCAATTCCCCAGAAACATAAATGTGTCTCAGAGAAAAGCTGAAAATATTGATGGAAATACAAAAATATTTAGTTTCCAAGGTAAAATTCATAACCTTAGCATAAAAATAAAATTTAAATTAAAAGACTGTAAATAAACAAGAAAATAAACTTATTTGACAATATCTATTTAAAATAACATGGTAGTAATAGCAGGAAAATTCCTCAATTTGACAAAGAGGACTATCGAAAATCCTACAGCAAATATTAAATATTTACCTAACAAAGAAAGATTGAATACTATTCCAGGAAGATGCAAAACAAGATAGAAATTTTTATTCAACATTATTTTGGAGGTTGTAGTTGTAAAAATGCAAGAAAAACAAAATACAGTCTGGCTCTAGAGGAAAAAGTAAAGCTGTTGTTATTTTTTATAGGATATGAATCTATGTTTTTAGATGATATTCCAGCCCTGGCCTCCACATCACAAATGATCTGTTTTCTGCCACTAAAGATTTGTTTGCTTTCAATAGAATTTATGTATATGTAATTTCTCAACATATACTTTATATTTCGACTGTCTTCCTTCACTCAACTTAATTATTTTTACCTTCATTCATGTTGTTGCATGCATCAACAGTTCATTTGTTTTTATTGTTGAGTACTAATCCATTGCATAGAAATACTGGCATTTACCCACTCATATTGAAATTTATACATTTGACATATAAGTATTTCATTACAAATAAACTTTATGTAAATAAATGTCTTACTGTGCTTATTAAACTCTCAAATTATACTGTTAATAAGGTAGTTCAGGAGAGCATCATAGGGCACACTTGTAATTCCAATGACTCAGGAGCCTGAGGCAGGAGGATTGTGAGTGTGAGGACAGAGGCAGCCTGTGAAACTTAGTAAGATTCTATCTCAATATACAAAATAAAGAACAGGGACTGTGGTGCAGCTCAGGAATAAAGCACTTGCCTTGCCTATACAATGCCCTACGTTCCATTCCCCAGTTAATACAAAAATAAACAAATAAATAATAATAAATAATGAAAAGATGCTCAAGGGAGTATAAAACTGTGCATATAAATACTGAGGACATAAAATATATGCAATGTTTTAAAATGATGAGGATGTATAAAGTGCAAGCAACGAAAGAGAAATAATTCAAGGACTAAAGTTCTGAAACTCTGAAATATACAGTTGTAGACAATAAAAAAGAAGAAAAATTGACTGAAAAGGAGTATCCAGAAGGTGAGGAGGAAATTCAAGAGAGTGGTATGTCCTGAAAGCCAATTGGTAGATATTTAAATGTTAAAAAAATGATCAACTGCATCAACTGCAGATGACAGTAACTCATCAAAAAGATTAAGATATAGGGTCATTGGACATCAATGTGGGAATCATTGGTAATGAAGTATAGTGTAGAAGAATTGTGAGGAGCAGAGCCTTGACTTGGCAATGTTCAAGAGATAATTAGGAGCCTTAAAGGAAACAACAGCTGGATGAAGAAGAATGTAAATTATATTAAGTTTGGAGAAATAGAATTGCTGCTAATGAGAATGATATCGCTGAAAGAAAAAAATGATTCTGGGAAGAGAAAAGAAGTTATATTCCTAAGAAGAAAGTATCTATTTACAAGGAGAGGGATTAGTCTTCACTAGGGCTCTAGATATGGTTCATCCATAGTATGGTGAGAGGCAGAATATATCATAAGTATGTGGTGGCACGGATAAATGTGTTGGCAGGAGCCCATGGCAGTTCTTTTCTAACACATTTACTCAGGGAAACAGGGTGAAATGAGAAAAAAGTGAGAACAGGGAGAGTAGTTTTTAATTTGGTCAAAGAGAAGATAAAAAATGCAGCTAGAAAAATAGAAAGTTAATGAACTATGAAAATGCAAGGGAAGCTAAAGTCCCACTTGTATTTAGCAGCAAAAAGTTAGATTTGTTTTAAAATTTTAAATATAACTTTTATAGTTAAAATATTTATTTTAATTTATTATTAAATGACAAAAAATTATACATACCACATGAAACATCATGTTTGGAATAGATTTTGGAATGTTAAATCAAAATAATTAATATGTACTTCCCCATGTAATTTTGTTTGTGATGAGAACACTTAAAATTCCTGTATTATCAATTTTCAAGAATCTAATGCATTGCTATTAACACTCCATTTTACAGATATCTTGAAGTTATTACCCTTATCTAATTGAAATGTTGTATTCTTTGAACATTTTCCCAAACTTGCTTTCCATATCCCCTAGTAATCATTATTGTATACTTTTACCTTTACAAGTCCAAATTTTCAATAATATATCAGAGAAACCATGCAAAATTTGTCTTTCTATACATGGCTTATTTCACTTAATGAATTCCAAGTTTGTTCATATTTTTGCAAATGACAAAATTTTATTTTTTGTGGCTGAAATGTATTTCATTGTATACACTATAGGTTTTAATTTAATCCATTCATTTCTTGAGGAAAACATATATTGGTTCTACATTTTGTCTACTGTGAATAGTACTTTAGTAAACATAGGAATACAGATTCTCTTTCACATACTTATTTCATTATCTTTGAATATGCACCCCATAGTGACGATGCTGGATTGTATGGTAGTTTTAAGTTCTTAGGAAACATCCATAATGTATTCCATAATGGATATACTAACTTACATTCCCACCAACAGTCCTTGAGACTCCCTTTCCCTTCATCTTTGATAACACTATCATAAAAGACCAGTCTTTTGGAGGAATGCCTTCCAGACAGGAATGAATTTATCTCATGTTTTTAATTTGCATTTCACTGATGATTAGTGATGTTAAATATTTTATACACCTGTTTACCATTTGTACATCTTCTTTTGAGAAACTTTTATTCAGGTCATTTTCAATTAGTTTTTTTTGTTGTTGTTGTTGTTATTGTTATTGTTTTCTTGCTATTTAGTGGTTTAAGTTTCTTATATAATTTGGATGCTAATCTTTATTAGATATTTATTTGAAAACACTTTCTCACATTCTATTCATTGTCTGTTCACTGTTTTCTTCTTGGGCAGTAGCTTTTTAGTTTTATGTAATTGCATGTGGCTGTATTCATTTTGTTGCCTGTCTTTTGGAATCACATCCAAGAAATTACTGCACAGAGAAATACCAGAAAAATTTCCTTTCTTGTTTTCAAGTATTTGTGTATTTTCAGGTTTCCCATTTAATTACTTAATTCATTCTGGTTTGATTTTTATATATAGTTTGAGATGAGGGTCTAACATCATCTTTCATACTTGGATATTCAGTATTCTCAACAGCATTTATTAAGGAGGCTCTTCCATTTCCATTAGAAACATTTTTTTGAAACAAGACATCTCTAATTTGTGCCTCAAACTCACAGCCTTCTTGCCACAGCCTCCAGAGTCAATGGGGTTACAAGCATGCACCACCACACTCAGCTTAGAAACGTTTTTCAATGTCTTTTTTCCCCCTGAGTTTAGTTTCCATCAATGTTTAATAAATATTAAAAATAATACTATGAAGGATTTGCATTTGTTAAATAAAACACAAAACTCTTTTCTCATTCTTTGCCTACCATACCCTTATCTTTATTATATTAGTATGTATTTTATAGAGATATATGCATTTCTTTTCTTTTCTTTCTTTATATTTATTAAAATTTTTTGATGTGCTGGGGATCCAATTCAAGGCTTTTCACAAGGTAGGCAACACTCTGCCACTGAACTACATTCCAGACCCAAGATGTATGACTATTTTGAGATATTTTACCTCAAGAATACCAGTGTCTTTCCTTCAGACGAAAAAGACCTCTGAATGGAATGCAGCTCCTAAGGAGTATTTAATTAGAGGCATCTACTAAGCAAGACACAGTTTTTCACACAGCTAAAACAAATCTATTCATCTTGCTGTTAAGTGTCCTCAAGTCAGGTCTCACTCATAGAGACACTCATAGGGTTTACATTGGCTGATTGTTTCAGGATTGCTTTGGGAGTAGATTGCCATGTCCTTCTCCCATAATCTAGAAACCTGTAATATATAATGTATACAAATTTTTAATTAAATGTATTGCTATTACTTCTCAATTATTATGCATAGAAAGAGTAGGTAATCAATGTAAATGTAATGGTGAAAATACTGTTGCAATATTTTTAGAGCTATTTGAGTTTCCATCTATAGGCTTTTTAGACTGCTAATTATTTTATAATAAATAATTTTAGGATTAATTATGTAATAATTTACTAAGAAAATTAATATAATTGAATGACAAAATTCATGTG
>VMDO01033609.1:0-17781 GCA_007922755.1 Pedetes capensis
ATGATTTCTTTTTCAGCTTATGCTGTATTTATTTCAAAGTAAAATAAACTTAAAATTTCACACACAGACACTGTATTTCTTATCATATTAAAGATTAGAACATACTTTCTTCCTTAAAATCAAATATATTCTCAAATAGATTTCTGGATTATAATGTGCTAGAGATTACAGATAGATGATAGATAGATTAGTAGATAGGTAGAAAAATTAAATCCTTTGTTATTAGTGCATATAATTGAAAGGCTCCAACTATTTCTGAGGACAATTCCAAATGACAATCCTCACTTCCTAAACATGGTTGTATCTTCCTAAATAGCATTTTACCTCAACGTTGGAACAAGGTATTTCCTATAATTGAATATGTGAGATTCACAATCTGGGATTTGAAAGAAATGTTTACCCAAATAAATGTGAGTTGAATGACTCTTATAGGCATGGGATCTGAAGACCAGAGATCTCTGATGAGGCTCTCAGAAACAGTGATAACTGAAATCGAGAGCCAAGGAAATTTCTGCCTTTGAAAGCTGAATTTCAAAAAATGTATTAAAAGGATTCACAAATACCTAATTCTTAGAAAATAAGAACAGCAATTTATTTCAGAATCGCAAAACCCAGAATTTTAAGAGATGCAGACTTATAGTCATGGTTTAAGTCTCTTAGAAATTAATACACATCTTACTTGTGTCTATTCCTAATGAGCAAAGAACTCTAAGGTCATTTCTGTTTCTCTCTTTCAAATCACAGCCTATGTCTTTCACTAACATCCATCTACCTCCTTTTTCATTTTTCCTGCTTAAGGTGTTCTCTCCACACCACTTATCACCTTAGAAGATATTCTAAAATTTACCTATCCATATTGCTGAAGGAATAATATAAGAAATGATCCGCTTAGGTGGTGGAGATCTAGATGGTCTTCGTAAGTTTGACCAGTGGAAAGAGGCAAAATGTGGTGTAACATATAGAAAACCATTTATCAAACAAAGAATTTTCTGCAGAATTCTGCACAAGGGAAGAAAAGAAGGTGGAAACAAAGAGAATCCTTCATTAGGGTGTTGTTGTTATTGTTAGGTGCCATCTAGTCAGTGTCCGACTCATAGCGACCCTACATACAATAGGTGAAACACTATTGTCAGTGCTTCTCTGCTATTCATAGAGTTTTCAATGGTGGATTCACTTTTCGGAGTTGGTTGGCCAGTCCTTCTCCAATTAGGGTGCTGAGATGCGCCATATAGCATTATATGCTGCTTCTATGTGATACCAAAATTAATCTCAACAACAATAACAATTTTATTTAAATTTAATAGTTTCACTCATTCTTCGTAGGAATGAATTTCTTCTGCGACTCCTCAAGAGATGATTTCACATTATCTGACAGAGGTAGAACTCAGGATGAGAAACAAGAAGTATTGAAAATATAAATCTGCAACTGCACAGATGTAGAGAATATTCTCTGAAGCCACTGAGTAAAACAAACAAACAAAGAATCCTCAACATTTTCTGTGAAATGTACAGTATTTTCAATGTTATTCTCTCAAACACAGTTTTTTCTTTTAATTTATTTTTGCATGGAATTTGTTTTTGATTTCTCATTTGGTGACATATTACTTTCTTTTTAAGTTTCTCCAAAAGCTAAGAAAATATGTTTTTGTTGTTGTTAGGTGCCATAGAGTCGGAATCCAACTCATAGCGAACCTCTGTACAACAGGGGAAACACTATTGTCAGTGCTCCTCTGCTGTTCATAGGGTTTTCAATGGCAGATTGATTTTTGGGAGGCGGTTGCCAGGTCCTTCTCCCAAGCCTACAGCTTCTGGTGTTCCCAGGCGGTCTCCCATCCAGGTACTAACCAGGCCTAATCCTGCTTAGCTTCCGAGATCTGATGAGATCAGATGCCATAGGGCTATGGCTGCAGGCAAGAAAATATAAAATTCTGTAAAAAATATGCTGATTTCAAAGTCTTTAAATTGGCTTTTCCAAGCATAATTGTCCACAGTCTACTCAAATGAAGTAGTTGTAGAGGGAAATTGCTTGTTCTATTAAATAAGATTACTTAAATGATATGGTTAAGCAACCACAGTTTAATAAAGAATTTGAAATGAGTAGTTATTTGGATGAACTTAAAGTTTTCTTAAATTTCATCTAAGGTATAATCCCTATAATAATCTACAGAATAGTAACAATAATTTTTCAAAAGATAGTCTAAAATCTTGTAAAGCTAAATGATGAAATTTTCTTATAATTCCAAAAAGTTCACTTATGTTTATTAACCAGTACAAAGATTAAATTACCATTGAATTTGAGAAATACTATTACACTCCATACTGGGGGGAAAAAAAAGATAATTTTCAATCACCAATTGTGTTCCTGGTTCTTTTTTAAAATTACTATGATTATTCTTGACCAAGTATTCACACTTCATAATTCCAGAGATATCCACTGTCAATTCATTCCTGAATTCACTTAGATTGCTATGGGATTTCCAAGCATCATGATATTGATGCCTTGGAAATATATATTTTTTCCTTTACTTAGGTCTGCTTTTACTTTTCAGGAAAATGTTGCATTTTTCTCCAAAATTTTTACATAAAGTTGTTATTTCTACATTTTTTTTTATTAGTTTGTTTTAGTTTTGGCTGGTTTGGGTAGTAGTTGTATCCTTTGTTTTATCATTGAGATCTAACACAATTTTTAAGTTTTTACTTTGTATTTTCTAGGTTTTCATTTCTTTTCTTCCTTGAATTGTATTGATATTTGTTACTCACTGAAAGCTATGCATTCTTGTAATTTCTTTTTTTTCTTTCTTTCGTTCGTTCTTTTTTTTTTTTTTTGCAAAAAATTTTTAACTTCTAATAAGGAGACTTGAGTTCACTGTCACAATGTATTCAGTATCTCTATATTCCTATGGAAAAATACAGGATATTGGAATGATTCAACATAATATCTTTCCTTCTACACAATCTGGACTTTAAGGTTCCTTCTTCTTAACTTTAAATAAAAGTTTTTTGTATTTATTTAATCAAGCATTCATTGTATTCACCAAAATCAATCAATAAATAAAATATACCTTTCTTTGGTTTTTGCTAAACTTACCACTTACAATTCTACTCTTCCTTCTGGATTTGTACACTTTAGTAATTCATTTGTTTGAGAACACATATCTGTTTACTTCCCTTATTTCTCTAGTAATCCCTGATATGGGGATAGAATTCTAGTACAAGGATATTTTCCTCATCTTTGTGATGAGCATTTGTACTGTCAACCTCATAAGCATGCTCCACAGAGAGCTTTTTTTACTATATTTATTCATGAGATCATCTCTTTATCTTGGATTATATACATCTTATTTTGTTTTTGAAAAGTATCTCGTGTTAGATCCAGCATGCATCTCCCATATGAAGAGTCATCCTTACTTCTAATATTGAAAATTATAAGCTCTTATGAATTTCTAACATTGCCTATTCCTTCTTCTATCCTGGCACTATTAGTAAAGCTAGTCCTTTCTGCTTCCCAGTTTTATGCAAGTTCAATTAAGATTCTGTGTTGCTTGCACTTGAGATGGCTTCTCCTGCCTTCATAATTGTGAAACTTCTGTTTTTAAGTACTGTATGTTAGAGCTAATACATTGAGTTCACAAAAATTTCTTCTTTCTCATTATTTTCTTTTGAGATTATTTTATTCTTAAATCATGACTGTTAATGCCTACTTTATTTTTACATATTTCTCATGAGGTTAAAACCAAATCTTATCAAGTCCCTTTGTCATATAAAATATTAATTCTTTTTCTAAAATACAAATTTTCAAAAGATATAAAATATGTAAATTTCTTCCAAACAAAAAGTAGAAAAAGCCAGTATAAAATAAAAGTATACAAAATCTGGGAAGAATGTTACTTCTGGCCATACAGCTTATTTTCAGCTCCGTTAAGTTTAAAGATTTGTTGGTTTTCCTCTCTATTATCCCCGGCAAGTCGATTGTGTCTTTTTCTTTTTAAATGCCCTGTAACCCAACTGTTTAAGAAGGACAAGGAAGCTTCTTAACATTCTTCCTAGGTTCTCAGGAAATGTCATTCATTTGGCAGGGCTCCAGAGATGTACCAAAGCTTGATGGCCTAAACAGTTCCTAAAACAGCCAGGCCTGACAACAGGAAGCTCTTCAAGGACAGGCATTCATTTATCTGAACTTACTGTGAACTTAGAGAGTGTGCATCTGGGCACACATACACACATACAATTTGTATGTGTGTGCATATATATATATATATATATATATATATATATATATACAAATATAAATATTCTTACTTCGAAAGACACATTCTGACATCTCTACACCTAGTCAGTATTTCTTCTCTTAAAGTTGTTTTATGAAACAGAATGGTTTTTAAGGGGATAATTTTATATTTTAGTGGGAGCCCTAAAATGTCCCACTGGAAAGGATTTTAAAACATTCTTGGCAATGGTTTTGTTTTAGAGTTGGCATTTGGTTTTGTTTGATTGGAAAGTAGAACTTAAAGTTCACTCTTATTCAACTTCCATTTTGAAAAAAAAGACAAAAATAAAAAAGACGTGTAAATTTTAATGATAGGGCTTTACATAGAAACAATCTGGAACCTTTTAACTTTTCATGAGGAGCTTTCAAATCAAATCAAAGTTACAGAATTATAGATTGAAAAAAATGGTTTGCACCTATGTCATTTGACAAGGCTATTGTAATCTTAAGGTGTTTATACATTTTAGCTGCAAAATCTTACCGTATATAGGAAAACTGACTTGAGAAGCATGTACTCTGGAGTCAAATAAGCAAGGTTCAACTCTTGCAACCATCATTTACTAACTGTGAAAATATGAGCAAATTACTTTTCTTTGACTCTTTAACTTCAATTTCATAATAAAGAGAAAAATAGCACTTAGCTGTTAGAGTAGTTATGAAAAATGAATTAATTAATCTATGTACGGTGCTTGAAAGATTGTTGTTCATGGAGCACACATGAGTTGTTTCCTTCTAGTTGGTGCTAGTTTTTCTAAGGCTTCATTCATCCACAAAGTGTATAGTTGCAAAGAATATTGCTTTTTTCAGCTAATCTCTTTTTACAAGTTCAAATTCAAGTTCCTGTTATATTCTGTGTTTTAAAAAATCAGTGCAGTATTATGTGATTGTTACAGAGAACTGCTCCACTTTACAATTCTACAGGTCTCTATTTACTATATTTTGGCTCAGTCCAGTTACTGGGCAGAGGTCCCATTTTACTTTAAAGCACAAGCTAGGAGCAATTCCTCGGCAAAGTCAACTCTCTATCTTCATTTCCTTTCCTACAGTTACAACAATGTTCACTTGACATCTAATTTTCTATTCCATGGTTACTTTCCTATTGCAGGTGTAATGTCTTTTCTATGATAGTCTAAATTATCTTGTATATTGTATATGCATTCTATATTCATGATATACATTTGACCCCTCTATATTCATGATATGCATTTGACTATTTTGCCTATTGGATTAACAAAATCCCTTTGTCTGCTATTATCTTGTCATAAATATTTTATCTGATGCTAATAAATCTGTAAAGTGATTACAACATTGTACTAAAAATAGGCAGTACCTGTATTCTAACTATAGAGAGATAATAACAAAATTTGGAAGATGTTTTACTCACAATTCTAACCTGTACACAAATAGATATATATTGAGATAAATACATTTTTACAGCATGTCATGGTTAATATTACAGATTGTTTTTTACAATAAGAATACAATTACAATTTTTTCCCAGATAATTCAAGATTTAAATAAATGCACTTCATTTATAATTGGTATTGTATGAAAGGAGAGAAGATTAGCACTCTCCTTGACAAAGATGGAAGAGGTCTTGGGGCCTGACAACACCCAGATGGTTAAGGAATTGCCACCTACTTTGTGGCACCTAACCATCGTCTTTAGCCTGCAGCCCTACTACTATGGTCTCTGATTCCATCATATTTCAGAATCTAGGCAGGGTCAGACCTGGTTAGTACCTAGATGGGAGACCACACAGGAACACCAGGTGCTGTAAGCTTGGGAGAAGGACCCAGAAGCCCACTCCCAAAAAACAGCCATTGAAAATCTTATGAGTAGCAGAGAAGCACTAACAATATTGTTTCACCTGTTGTGCATAGTGTTGTTATGAGTTGGACACCAATTTGAGGGCACCTAACAACAACATTTATAATGAAGTTTTAGTATTCTATTATAAAAATTTCCCCCTAGTTGAATATTGTTGTTGTTGTTAGGTGCTGAGGAGTTGGATCTGATTTATATCAACCCTATGTACAACAGTACACAACACTCCCTGACACAGTGCCAGGTACGTTACCTTTTATAAATTCAAGCCCATTGTTGCAGATGTTGATCCATCTAGTTGAGGATCTCCTCTTTGTTTGTTCACCTGCCACCCTCCCAAACATGATGTCCTTCCCCAAGGATTGGTCCCTCCTGACTACATGTCCAAGATACCTAATACACAATGTAGTCATCCTTGCTTCTAAGGAACACTCAGGTTGCACTTCTAGGACAGATCTGTTGGTTCTTTTGACAGTCCATTCATTACTTTTCTCCAGCACCATAATTCAAAATCCTCAACTCTTTTCCTGTTTCCCTTATTCATTGTCCAGCTTTCAAAAGCATATGATGCAACTGAAAATATTATGGCTTGAGTCAGGCGCACCTTCTTCTTCAATGAGATATCTTTACTTTCCAACATTTTAAAGAGATCTTTTGTAACATCTTTCCCCAGTGCAATGCATCATTTGATTTTTTAATGTTTCTTCCATGGTTATTAATTTTAGAGCAAAGTAAATCAAAATCTTCAATAACCCCAATCTTTTCTCCATTTATCATGATGCTGCTCACTGAGCCAGTTACAAAGGTTTTTGAACACTATACTGTTCTAAAACGTTCATTACATAAATAGAGTTCAAAGCTGGGCACAATCATCCATACTTGTAATCCCAGACACTGGGGAATAAGATGCAGGAGGCTTGCAGATTGGAGGCCACAGCAAGCCTATACAATTTAGCAAAACTCTGTTTCTAAAGAAAAAGCAGAAGAGGGGTGGGAGTGGAGCACCATAGTTGCAGTTCAGTGGTAAAGCACTTCTCAGCATATGCTAGTCTTTGGATTCAACTCTCCAGTAATGCAAAATAAATAAATACATGAATGAATAAATAAACTTAACTCTAAAGGAAAATCCTTAAATTGTACATAAATAAATCATTGTATACCTCCTTCATTGTATCATCTCCTTCTGTTTCCTTCATATTCTTGTGTAAGAAGCTCTCCCTTTCTCCCTTTTATGTGCCAACTCTCATGTGCTCATGTAATTATGAACTTCTATTGTTGGGGTAACAAACACAAACTATTCCAGTAATTGATGGCTAAAAAGCCAGTGGTTCAAGGAAAAAAAGATAAAAATGTGAATAACAGAAATGCATGGTAAAATATATGTCACGCTTCTTGTTAGATGCCATCGAGTTGGACCCAACTCATAGCAACCTTACACACAACAGAATGAAACACTCTTTGACACTGCCATGCTGGCACTACGTCAGTGCATCTCTGCTATTCATAGAGTTTCCAATGGCAGATTATTTAGGGATTGTATTGGGAATTGGCTGCGAGGTCTTTCTCCCATTTTGTAGTGCTGGGGATTGAACCCAGGGCCTCTGTGAGTGCAGAGTTGCACTCTTCCAACTGAGGTAAACCCTGCCGGCAAAGTCAGGCTATCAAGTATGAAGCTATATGTGAGATTTTTATTATTCTCTTCTTTCCTACCTGATAATATGCTCACAAGTATTATATAATTTTAACTGAATGCAACTGTTTTTTGCTTTAAATATTAAAATGTTATTGTTAAAGTAATGGCAAATAATAAAACTGATTCCTGTGTATCCTGATATATGGATTAACCAGTGGCCCAGCATTAATAAAAGAGAGAAAACAACCTCTAACCATAAAGGTAAAAAAGAATTACAACTTTTATAAACTAAAAATATTGTTTAAGAGAAATAAAGTGGTTGGAAGACTAACACTGCATCCTCTAGTGGCAAACTTAAAATCCAATTCTTGAATTCAATTTTACTCTTGTGTTATATTTTGTCAGAACCATAAGACTGGGTGGTTCTGATCTGAGTCTGACATAACCCCCAAAGGCCATGCATTAATAGTTTGGTCTCTAAGGCAGCAGTGTTCAGAGGTGAGGCTTTTGAGAAGAGTTTAGATCATGGGGGCTCTAACTTTAACAAGGTACTAATCCACTGATGGATTCATAGCTGGACGGACTTCTGGCAAGTGATGGATGCTGTGGGAAGTTGAACCTAGTAAGAGGAAGAACATCACTGGAGACACGTCTGAAAGGTGAGTTTTATCCCTAGCCATTTGTGCATTCCCTCTCTCTCTCTCTCTCTCTTTCTCTCTCTCTCTCCTCTTTCCCTCTCTCTCTCTCTGCCCCTTTTGTTTTCAATGATACAGCTGCTTTCTTTAAATACATGCTCCATTCCAAGATGTTCTCCTTCACCAATGCCTAGAAACAACAAAGCCAAGTAATATCATGGACTTGAAACCTGGAATCCATGAGCCAAAAGAAACCTTTCTTCCTTCTAAATTGTTTCTTTCAGGCACTCAGTGAAGGAAAGCTGAGTAACACATAGATTAATATTCTTTAAGTCAAAAATGAAAAAATATATCTTAGCACTGGACACTATGGTCCACAGATGTAATTCCAGCAATGGAGGAGACTAAGGTAGGATGATTACAAGTTAGTATTTCTAGTTCGAGAAACACCCACAATGTAATCAATAAATTCCAGGAATTGTGCTAGATTCAAATTATCACTCTTCACAACTTCTAAGAATGACTTGAGAGATCAGAGTTTTGGGGGATCTCAGCTCCTAATGAAATACCTATCTGTGACTTTTCTAGCCTTACCACAGGCCTAGCCACAGTTTTACCTGGCAGGCTTCATGGGAAGAAACCATCTCCCCACATCAAGTCTTGGTGCACAGCTAGGTACTGTAGTCTCTGGAGAGCGCTATAGTCAAGAATACTAGCTGTTCTGGCCTGTCCTGCTCTCTCATATAATCGCATTCCTAGTCCCTATGTATCTGCATTCCTACATCACTTTGTCTGAGACCTAGGGCAGAGGTCTTTTGCAGTGCCTTCTGAGGCCTGCTTAGGGGTAA
Source organism: Pedetes capensis (assembly GCA_007922755.1). Classification (NCBI taxonomy): domain Eukaryota; kingdom Metazoa; phylum Chordata; class Mammalia; order Rodentia; family Pedetidae; genus Pedetes; species Pedetes capensis. The sequence goes on from VMDO01033609.1 coordinate 9,211, forward strand.
AACTACACTTTCCTCACTCTGATTCAATTCTCAGTACTTTTCTCCTCTTAGCCCCCACCTCAGGCCACTATTCAGCCCAAGGGTTCACCATACAGCTGGGGATTTTGACTTTTGCTTTCTCAACAACAGAGATATGATTCCCAGGTCTAAGCTGACCCCCTGGACCTTTGCTGATGTACCTTTCTATGGAGTAAAATGGTCACATGGGGAGTCAGTATCCTCTCAGGTTTAAGCATCTTGATTAAACAATTGCAGGGCAGGGATTAAAACGCTCAACTCTTTCATTTTTGGCTCATTGCTTTCATGACATCTGGCAACTCAGTATACTTTCATGTTTCTCTCTCTCTCTCTCTCTCTCTCTCTGTCTGTCTCTCTCTTTCTCTCTCTTTTTGTCTTTCCTTCTTCTTCCCCCCCTCTTCTCAGATCCTGACAGTCTGAGAAAATATCTCTTCTAGTGTTATTAGTAACTATTTACTTTTTGAAGGTAGATGTGAAATTGAAGGCCCAGTTTTGAGAAAACTTCAATGGTTTAACATAAGCCAAATATCAGAAAATCTTTTTAGAATACACTGATTTAAAGACAACATGTAAATCAGCTTCATGCAGACTAAGTAAAAATATGCCCCTGCTCCAGCGTTATTTAATCCCCTTATCCACAAAGAAACACACAATCATCCATTTGTTTATTCCTACTTTGTTATTGTTGTTGTTAGGTGCCATCGAGTCGGTATCTGACTCATAGCGACCCTCGTAGGGTTTTCAATGGCTGACTGTTTCGGAATTGCCTTGGGAGTGGATTGTCAGGCCCTTCTCCCATTTTTGCGGTGCTGGGAATCTGAACTCGGAACCTCAGAGACTGCAGCGCAGTGCTCTACCAACTGAGCTAAATCCCAGCCCATTCCTACTTTGAAGCTATTAAAATATCTTTAGGTATATATTCCAATTTTCTTAAATTTAATATCTCTAGACTAACTGGATTATGTTTAATTACATTTAGGAATATTCATCAGATACTTCAAACTAATTTTTAGGGCATCTGAACTATATTATTATTATAGCTTTATATTCACCTTTCAGTTATAAAATAGAATTTTATGAATAGATAAGGGGAAAATGTGGAAAATGATGCCTAGAATAAAGACTAAATTTTAAGGTTTGGCTATTTTGTGGTTATTAATCTTTTTCTGTGTTTATGACACACAGAAGGATGTGGGATGCTTCATGAAAATCGTCATTGGCTGTTGCTTGTATGGAGGAAAAATACCTAGCAATTCTTACTTTACAGGTACAAAGTGACAACTATCATTCAGAATGTATCTATCTCTTCACCTTTTAATATTTAAATTAGATAAGTAATTATGGAAAAAATAGCTTCTTCATAGCATAAACTTATTAGTAGTAATATTATTATCATCATCATTATTATTAAGCACTATTGGAAACTGTTTTTGAATTTTCTATGTATCCCTTCCTCCAGCCAGTGATGGTGGCATCCGATCCCATCAGATCTCAGAAATTAAGCAGGGTCAGGCCTAGTTAGTACTTGGATGGGAGACCTCCCGGTAATACAAAGTGCTGTAGGCTTGTGAGAAGGACCCAGAAACCCACTCCCCAAAATCAATCTGCCATTAAAAGCCCTATGAATAGCAGAGTAGCACCACAATACTGTTTCATCTGTTGTATGTAGGGTTGCTGTGAGTCAGACACCAACTTGAAGGCACTTAACAAAAAGAGCATGTCTCTGTTGTGTGTTAGTCAGATAACGAACCTCACTGTTGTAATATTCCCTTTTTGATGTCTAATTATGTTATTTTGGGACCTCCCTGTCTCTTTAGTTAAATGGCTAAGAGTTTGCCAATCTTGTTGATCTTTTCAAACAATCATCTTTATTTCATTCATTTTTATTCTTTCAAGCTCTCTTTCATCAACTTCAGCTCCTATCATTATTCTTTTCCTTCTACAGTTTGTATGTTTGGCTTATTCTTGAGATGCATCATTAAGTTATTTATTTGAAAACTTTCTGATTGGTTAATGTATGCACTTGTATCAGTAAACTTTCTTCTTAGAACTGCCTTCTCTGCATCCCACAGTTTCTGGTATATTGTGTTTCTATTTTCATTTGAACCTAGGAATATTTAAATGTCCTGTTTCTTCAATCATCCACTAATTATTCAAAAGCATGCTGCTCAATCTCCATGGGTTTGTATCATTTATCTTGTTATTCATTTAAAGGTAAATTCCAGTACATCTAATAAGATGCAAGAATTTATTTCAATTTATTTATTTGTTAAGATATGCTTTGTAGTATATGATGCAATCTGTTTTGGAGCTAGATATGTGGAGGATGTGTATTCTTCACCTACAGATGGAATATTCTATAAATGTCTCTTATCTCCATTTGATACACTGTGTAGTTAATTCTGATGTTTCTGTATTGATTTGTTGACTGGATGATCTCTGTATTGGTGAGAACAGGATATTAAAGTCACTCACTGTATTATATTGGGGCCAACCTGTCCTTTATTTCCACAAGTGTTTGTTCTGTGAAATTGGGCAAAGTAACATTTGGTATATACATACTTACAATTACTTTGTCTTTTTTGTGGATTATTTCATTTGTCTATATGTAGTGGCATTCTTTGTATCCTCTGATTTTAAGTTGCAGTTTGCTTTGTCAGATATTCCTATAGCTACTACTGCTAGCTTTCAAATTCTGTTTGTTTCAAATATCATTGTCTATCCTTTTACTCTCAGTCTATGTTTGTCTTTGGCAGTGATGTGTGTTTCTTGCAGATACTGAATAGTTGCAACTTGTTTTAATCCAATCAGCCAGCCTACATATTTTAATTACAGAACTGAGAATACATACATTCAGGGTTATTGAAGAGCACTTATTGTCATTTTTCTCCTGATTGTTTGTAGTACTCCATGTTCTTTTCCTCCTTCTTTATAACTGTTAGAGGTTTGATGGTTTACTGAATTAATGTTTGTTTCTTTCCTAATGATTTGTTTATCTATTTTTCTAGTTAAATATATGTATTCCCATTTTCTCATTACTTTTATTCTATGTTTTCTGTTCTGTATGGAATTCCTTTAAATATCTTCTGCTATGCTAGGTTGATGGTAATGGGTTCTGTTTGTTCGTGCTTATTTTATTTTGTTCATGCTTATTTTCTTTTTTCTCCTTCAGTTCTGAAGGGTAGCTTTGTGGGATACAGTAGTTTAGGTTATGTTCTTTCAAAGCTTGATATACGTCATTCCATTACCTGTTGGCTTTTAGAATTTCTGCTGAGAAATCTGCTGTTAGTCTGATGAGATTGCCTTTATAAGTTAACTTCATACTTATCTCAAGGCTTTCAATGTTCTTTCTTTTTTTTTTCACCTGTACTTTTTGTAGTTTAACTACAAAATAATGTAGAGAGGTCCTTTTCTGGTTATATCTCTCTTGCATTCTAAATGCCTTCTATACCAGTATGTTCATATCTTTCCTAACACTGTAGAAATTTTGCATTCTTTGCTATTATTTTACTGAATATATTCTCTATCAATTTAGCCTGAACTTTGTTCTCTCTCATCGAAACCTATTAGTCCTTTCTTTCTCTCTCTCTCTCTTTTTTTTTTTCCCCACGATCTCTCCTTGTGTAGCCTAGGTCGGCCTCAAACTCAAGTTCCTTTTGCCTCAGCTTTCTGAGTACTGAGATTATAGGCATATGGAACCACTCCTGGCTTTGACTATTAGTTATAAATTTGCTTTTTAAATCCTGTCCCAGATGTCTTATATATTATGGTAAATAACCTTACTTTTTCTTTATAGATATATGAATGTGCTAATTCATCAAACCTTATCTGTAATCCCTGATATTCTCTTTTCTCCACTTGATCTATATTTCTTGAGGCTACTCAATGAATTTTATTAAATTTGAGTTATTGCATTCTTCATTTTGAAAATTTTGTCCTTGAAGTATGATTTAACTCCCACACATGAGTGAGAACATATGGTATTTCTCTTTTTGAGCTTGTGTTTGTTCACCTAAGATGATCTCCAATTCCATCCATTTTGCTGCAAATCACTTACTTTCATTTTTTTTATTGCTGAATAGTATTCCATTGTGTATATGTACCATAGCTTTTTTACCCATTCTTCTGTTGATGAGCATCTTGGAAGAAAAAAAAAAATCCTAAACATAAATTGATATCTAAAAATGCACAATTAAACTTAGTGTAGAAGGGACACTATAAAGAGTAGAAAGAAGAAGGGAGGGAACTAGCAGAGGGAAGTGAAGATTGGAGAAGATGGGATGGGGAAGAGGGTCAATGTGGAGGGATACAGGGAGAGAAGTCAGTCTCAGTGTAAACAGCACAACATCATGAGTACAGTGGAAAAACAGAGGAATATAATGCAAATAAGCATTTGAGCTTACTACATATTAGCCATAGGTTTCATGAGCTTTGTGGATTGATAAAAGTGTTGCTAGAAATGATATAAGGGGCTGGGATTTAGCTCAGTTGGTAGGGCACCGCTCTGCAGTCTCTGAGGTCCCGAGTTTGATTCCCAGCACAACAAAAATGGGAGAAGGACGTGGCAACCCACTCCCGAGGCAATCCCGAAACAATCAGCTATTGAAAACCCTATAAGGGTTGCTATGAGTCAGACATGACTCGATGGCATCTAACAACAACAACAAAGTGATATAAAGGATGCATAACTGAATAAGCCAATGCTGTACCATTCTGTACCCCATCATCATTTACTAATAAAGGAAAAAAGAAGAAATTTCTATTTGGTTCCTTTCTATAATCTGTATCTCTTTTCTCATGAATTTCTCATTTATATCCTGCATTGTCTTTCCTATTTCACTCAATTGTTTTTTCTTCCTTCTTTCTTTCTTTCTTTCTTTCTCTCCTTATTTTATGTGTGTCAGTGTTCTCTTGAAATTCACTGATCTCATTAAAAATCATTCTTTGGGATTTTTTAATCTGGTATTTCATTCACAATGATGTCACTGGACTCTATTTCAGTATGATCTTTCAGAGGACTCTCATATTTCTTGTTTATCTGTGATGAGACTGTGCATCTGTTGCGTTGGATAACTCTTCCACTTTTATGTGAGAGTGCTCTTATGTGATAGCCTTCTCCTTCTTTGTGTGATAGCCTGTCTGGTGTATTAATACGGTGTCCATTTCTTATTTATAATCACATTAGTGGGCTTTTTGAGTACACGTGTGGACATGTCAACTCTCAGTGCCTCCTGTGATCTTCCTGGACCACCAAGCCTGTAGAACAACAGGATCAATGTCCCTTCCTTCCTAAGACCCTCTGGACATGGAGCATGTTCAAGTTATGTCAGTAATGTTCAAGTCATCCCCTGAGCCTAGAGGATGCCATTTGATGATTGAAATCTGTAAGGATAGGTTGAAATCTGTAAGGTAGGAATATGCCAGCCAAGGCCATTGTACTCTACTCCTCCTCCCTGTACTCCTCTTCAAGGAGAGAACCACTAATCTTAGTTGGAAGGACCTTCCATTTGCCCTCTCATAGAAATCTGATCTCCCCTCCTCATAGAGTTCTCTGTGAACTTGTGTCAAGGTCACATTCAGTTTTGGAGACCCACATTATCTGTCAAGGTGACTAATATCTGATACAGTGAAGAGAAAATGCTAGTATTTCTGGGAGATATAAAATGTAGGAGTTTGGGATCCCCCAACCAGGAAGGTCAGACATCATGGGATGATCCTTAGGATGGCTCCCAGCATATATATGGATAAGGTAGGAAGCGCAGGGAGCCTCTTCTCCAGTGCTAGTTCCCTACCCAGTTTCCAGACCTCCTGTGCATTTCAAGTGTAAGTCTATATAGTACTAGCTTATGCACCTGTGGGGAGCATCAAAACCTTTTCTTTCTTTTCATCAATACTCCTACTAAGGGAGAGAGGTTCTACTCCTCGTAATGTACTGCAGGTATTGGTGTTAGATCTTTCTCTTTCTCTTACAATTCTAAAATATAATACTGTGGGTTTTACCTGGTCAGTAACTTTGTACTATTGAACTTCATTTCCTTCCCATGACACTCTAGCTCACTACGCAGATACACATCTTTTCCTATGGTTCAGTTTTGTAGGGATGTAGGGGGATGCTGGATGTCTCTAATCTGCGATCTTCCTCAAAGTTCCAGTAACAAATTATTTTGATTCAAAGTTACAAATCAGTTTAAACAAAAAGAGAGAAATAGATTTATTATGTAAACAATAACTATAAGAAATTTTCAGTGGCTACATTAATACTACACAAAATAGATTGACAAAAGTTGTTACATAAGATAAAAAGAAATTGTAAAATGGCAAAATGACTATCTCAAAGATAGAGGAATATTAAGTATTCAACTAACAGAGACTCAAATACATGAAACAATAACTGACAAAAATGAATAAAGCAATAGAAATGTGAATAATTATAGTCAACCACTCCAACCCTCACAATTTCAATAATAGGTTGAAAAACATAGAATAGTAAAGTGAGAATAGAATACTTCAACAGCAATAAAACCCAATCAAACTTGACAGATGCTTATACAATCCAACCAATAATAGAACACTGTATGTTCTTTTCAGGTATATGTTGCACTTATCCCAGAACAAGCCGTATGCTAGAACTCAATAAGCTTCAATAAATTTAAAGCATTGAAATCACACAAAATATGTTCTGTGACTTTAGAGAAATGAAAGTTAAAAATCCCCAAGAGAAATATTCTTGGGAAATTAACAAATATATGGAAAATAATTGTTGTTGTTCTTAGGTGTTGTCAAGTTGATGTCCAACCCATAGTGACCCTATGTACAACAGACTAAGCCTATTTTCATGCTTCTCAGTGATTCATAGGGTTTCCAATGGCTGACTGTTTATTTAGAAATGGGTTGTCACATCCTTCTCCCAATCCCACAGCACCTGGTGTTCTCAGGCGGTCTCCCATCCAAGTACTAACCAGGCCCAACCCTGCTTAGCTTCTGAGATCTGAGGGGATGGGATGCCACAGTGGTACAGCTGCAGGCTGGAAAATAATTATCCCCTACTAACTGAATTGTAAAAGGAATCAAAAGATAAATTAGAACATATGAGATTGGTGAAAATGAAAACAAAACATACCAAAACTTACAGAATGCAGCAGAAACAATATTTAAAGGCATATTTTGTATATAAGCAATTTCCTACAGAAAAAGAATGATGTGAAACCAACATTCTGAACTTCTACATCAATATAGCTCACAGAAAGAGATAAATTATCTATAATTAAGATATTCTCAATATAATAATCAATATATTTTCTTTATTGAAAATATACTTAAAATTCAATAATTGAAATACAACTGAAATAGAAATTAGGTGAAGAACACAAATAAACCTTTTTTCAAAAAGGACATGAAAGTGACCACTCAACATTAAAAAAGATGTTCAGAATTGTTAATCATTTTGTTGTTGTTATTAGTTATTGTTGTTAGTCATTAGAGGAATATAAATCACTTCATGTTTACAAAGAGTTGCCATATCACACACTAGATGTGTTCTAAGGAAAACCAAAACAAATAATAAAATAAAATAAAACAAAAAACCCTAGATATTCACAAGTGTTCATGAGAATGTGAAGAGATTAGAATCCTCAGAGATTGCAGTACATAAAGTTGTATATCCCATAGAGCTGGGGGCATCGCAGAGTACTACAGTACTAGAGCACTTTTCTAGCAGGACTAATGCCCTGGCTTCAATCCTGTGTACAAGAAAAAAAAAGGTGAACCTCCTTGAAAAACAGTCTAGTATTTTCTCCAAAGGTTCAAAAATATATTTACCATTTGACTTAGCAATTCTATTCCTAAATATACATTTAACAGTGATAATTTGAACAGAAATGTTTAAAGCGATATTATTCACAATAGCCTCAAAGTTGCAACAACTGAAACTCAGCCAAGTGATGAATTGATAAACAATAGGAAGTACATGCATCTAATTGAATAATTCAACAAAAAAAGGAATTAAGTCATGTTATGTAATATAAAATGGACGAACGTGGAGAACATTATGCTATGTGATAAAAGACAATCATAAAATGCCATATATTGTCTGATTTTCTTTATTTGAATTATCTAGGATAAACAAAGGGAGTAAGACCTGGCAAGCCACTCCCGAAACAACTAGCCATTGAAAACCCTATGGATAGCAAAAAAACACTGTCAGATGTAGTGCCAGAAAATGAGGCCCCCAGGTTGGAAGGCACTCGAAAGACTACTGGGGAAGAGGTGCCTCCTCCAAGTAGAGTCTACCGTGATGAGGGAAATGGAGTAAAACCCCAGGGTGTTCAATGTGATGATGTGACACGACTCAAAACGAGGAGGAACAACTGTAAACATCCATTAATAATTGGAACATGGAATGTATGTAGTATGAATCTAGGCAAATTAGAAATTGTTAAAAGAGAAATGGATCGCATAAACATTGACATTCTAGGCATCAGTGAGCTAAAATGGACTGGCATAGGCCATTTTGAGTCAGACAGTCATATGGTCTACTATGCTGGGAATGATAAA
>VMDO01033610.1:0-17757 GCA_007922755.1 Pedetes capensis
CAATGCTGGTTTGGTTGTTGCATAGCGTTTAAAAGCTTCAATGTCATTAAATGTCTTATATTCCTCATCTATTATCAACGATAATTTTGCTGGATATATTAGTCTAGGCTGGAGATTATTTTTTCTTAGTATTTGAATCACCTGTGCCCATTCCTTTCTAGCTTTCAGTGTTGATATGGAAAAGTCTGCAGTAATTTTTGCTCCATTACTTCTTAAGCAGATTATCTAGCACATATTTCAAGTTCCCATTGGTTTATAATGTACGCTCCAGATTGGAAGTGGAAGGATGGTTAGGGCTGTTGGACTTCATGATAATAAAATAGATAATTATTAATAATAGATACTAATAAATAATGAAATAAACTATTATATGCAATGCTACCTGTCTGGAATATTCTTGGCAAGTTCTTTCAGCTCTTAAATTAAATGTTGCATCCTCACACACTTCCCAGAACTGAAATAACCTACTCTTCTCTACTCTCCCTTTTTGCTATATCACTCTGTTTATTTCTATTATGGTTCTTAACACTGTAGAAATATCTTGTTTCTTTGTTATTTGTTAATATCTAGTATCTTTTGTCCATCTTTAGGATTTCTTCCATCTCAAGGGTGTGTTGTTATTGTTAGGTGCCTTCTAGTCGGTATCCGACTCATAGCGACCCTCAGAGGGTTTTCAATGGCTGTTTTGGAATTGCCTTGGGAGTGGATTGCCAGGTCCTTCTCCCATTTTTGCGGTGCTGGGAATTGAACTCAGGACCTCAGATACTGCAGCGCAGTGCTCTACCGACTTTTTTTTTTTTTTTTTTTTTTTGGCGGTACTAGGGGTTGAACCCAGGGCCTCACGCTTGCATGCTCTGCAAGTGCTGGACCACTGAGCTGCACCCCCAGCCCATTTTTTTACTTTTTTGAGACAGGGTCTCGCTAAGTTATAAAGACTGCCTCTGGTCTTGAACTTGGGATCTTCCTGCCTCTGCCTCCCAAGCCACTGGGATTACAGGCGTGCGCCGCCGCGTCCGGCGTGGTCAGGACTTTTTGAACTCAGCATTTTGCTATGTTCAGGGACTAGATTCTCTGAATTTAGGAACTTCTATAAGGATCACATGTCTTGTTTACCTCTGCAGGTACAAAACCTGAATAGCAGACATATAGAATATGGTATATTTTCAGAAAACATTTGTGAAATAAATGGGCAGCTTACATTTACACTATGTGCCAGGCACAAAGTTATTAGCTTTTTCACTTGAGAGGTCTAATTTGATTTTAAAAGAGTAAGCATATGGCATACTTATATTAAACTGAGTAACAATAGTTTACATGGTATATAGTACTTTGCATTATTTTTAATACAGAATTTTTCAATTATAGGATAACTAATCTGTCCAGTTTGATGCCATAGAAAGTATTGGAGTCTTTTTTAAAAAGCTGCTCTGGCAGAGTAAGAAGACATGCAGGCCTCTCCTCCTCCTCCTTTTGTGTGATTCCTTTCAGGTTCTGTTTTTGCACAGAAGTTGTATTGGTCCAAAGCAACAAGCTACTGTGGCTCCAGATTAGTTTGTGTTGTTTGCCAAGTGAGGAATGCATTGGGCACATGCACAAAACCAGGGGAGAAGAATGACTGAGGTGGAGATATGAGGGAATGATTGCTCTTCTTTGTCCTGGTTGGTGGCAAGAAGCCTGCTTACTACTGCTTAACTCTGTGCTTTGTTCTGTGTTACCTTTGGAGTAATTCACCTGGTTGGGGGGGAGAAAGAGAAGCCAGGAGAAACTGAGGAAAAACTCACCCCCCTTTTTATTGCCTTACACAGTGTCCTGAGGAAGAGTGTGAATTAATTTAACTAATTAACTTTATCCTTTTTCCATATCTTGGGTTTGTCCCATTTCAGGGCGTGTGTATTGGCCAGCTTTCTGTTTGTATAAGAGGTACTTGAGATAATCAAATTACAAAGATAACAGTTTTATTATGTCTCAACAATTTTAGAGGTTTCAGTCTGATTGGACCTGTTGCTTTGGGTTAGGTGGCACATGATGGCATGGCAGGAATATGTGGTGGAGCATAACTGCTCACCTCATGGCTGAGAAGTAAAAAACAGAACGAGAAAGACTAAAGCACCAGATCCCACAGTCATCTTCAGCAACACACCTCCAATGACCTAAACACCTCCCAGTAGGAGCCACCTCTTAAAAGTCATTGCTTTCTAATAATGGAACAGGAGGGACCAAGCCTTTACCATGTGGACCTTTGTGGGATACTTAAGGTACAAACTATAGCATTATGTGATAATACCTTGCTGATCACTTTTGACTTCTTAGCCACTACACCCAGGGATTAGGATCTCTGAATTCAGTGACTTCTTATATTAAGTTTTTACTTTGTTGCTTTCCTTTTCCTAACATGAGTTAAAAAGCCCTTTTTTGAAGTTATGGAGCTAAGTTTCCATTAGAAAAAGGATGGGACGCACAATAGAAAAATTACATTTTCAATTTAAGAGAAAAATAGATGCAATACCATTGAAATAATAATATACTGAGAAGATTTTTAAAAAAGGTTTCTGTGTTTATTATATTGGGTGCCATTGAGTCGGGTCCAACTTGTAGTGACCCTATGTGTTGTTATACTACCATTAAAAGTATATGCTGCATGTGGTGGCACACATGCCTGTAATACCAACACTGTAGAGGCTGAGGCCGGAGGATCCTGAGTTTGAGGCCAGTCTTGGATATATGGTGACTTTGGGACTGTCCTGCTCTTCATGGGAGACCCTGTCAACAAAACAAAACAAAAAAGGATAGGTGGCCTGGTGATATAGCTCAGTGGTAAAGTATTTGCCTAGTGGTCTTGAGGCGCTGGGTTTGACATCCAGTATGGAAAACAAAATAGTACAAACACCACAGAGGTACTCTGCTGATTATATGGCTCTAGAATATCATGATTTGAGTGTAATTCTTATTTGGTAGGAAAAATAAGTCACACAATTCATTTATCAAAGGTTGTATATAGAAAGTTAAAAGGAATATGTAGGCTTCCTGACTCTACCTAATATCCATTTCATTGAAATGTGTATTAGACCTTAAAGAATGTTACAGGCAAAATAATTAGCATGGTTTCCTAGCTGTGTATAGTAAACCTCTTAATAAAATTCTTCTTACTAATCTTTCAGAGAAAGGATTTATTTAGTTGCTAATAATGTATATTTTGATGATTTTTAAAAACACAGGCATAACATTTATATTAATGCTGCTACAATTAAAGGTCAGTTGATGTTCAGATCCAAATTTTATCAGATATATAAACTTTACTGGAAAATTTCTACCTTCTTTTAGGCCATGCTTGCTTTTGTTTATTTATCAATTTTTTGTGTACTTGGGAGTTGAGCCCAGAGCCTTGCATATACTTTGCAAGTGCTCTCCCACTGGGCTGCACCCCCAACCCATTTTTAATTTTTAATTTTGTGACAGGTCTCCTTAAGTTGCACAGGCTGCCTCTGGCCTTGAACCTCCAGAAGCACAGAATAAAGGAATTTGAATCTGATTCTGTTTTCTCTAAGGACTTCTGTCTTCCTTAGTAGGTGTTTTGTGTCGCAAGTACAGGTCATATTGTTGAATGCTACATTTACTTTGATGTCTGGCATTATTTGTATGTTATTAATTAAAATGTTTTTGGCACATTATGTCTTTGAGGATATTTTGATACAATTTTGACATGACGATTATGAATCTTGAATTAATCTTTGTTTTTAAAGGTTTAAGAAATGGAAATATTTTAATCTTAATATGCCAGGAACTTGGGGACCTTCCTTGCTACTTTATCCTCTCCCCAGTATATCTGTCTGTGGAAATGGAATCCTGAGTGTTAATAAATGCCATCACCCATTCCCTTCCCCCAGCCTTACGATAGAGCCTAGTTTGCCTGCAGCTGCAGTGGTAGGCATGTTTCAGGAAGTGACCTTGGCTTGTATTAATCAAATTCAGAACACACAGAAAAGCTTCTTCCTAACATGCTGACTTGATGTAAAATTTTATCGCATCCATTTTCTTTCAAAATGAGGCCATCTTGTAGAAAGATACATAGAACACTCTAATGTTCACATGTACACACACACACACACTCAGTTTATGCAAGTCATGTTAAAACAACTAATGTATTTTAAGATTATAGACTTTTAATTGCCAAATATGCATAAACTTAAATCATAGGAATTTGGAAATTGTTACTAGAAAATTACTTGTTTTAATGTTAAGAAAATGATATATCAGCATTAATTTTATTTTCTATCTGAGCAGTTGACTTTGAATTCTTACACAAAGTTTATACACTATGAAGTACAGTATGTATTATATTTGTGGCCCTTTAGCAGTTAATAATATATTAAGTAAGGCACTTTTGTATATTGGTTACTTTTGGGTTTTCAGAACTAACTGTAGTGTCTTTGCTGGTTTGGTTAAGAGTTAATATCTTACATGAAATAGTTTTCTTAGACAGTGGTGATGCCTTCAGGGGTTTCTAAATAAAAGATTATATTTACTGCTTAAATTCAGCCAGCTATTCTGTCAATGAGAGAAATATTGCTAACTACAAATTCACTATCTGCTTATTTAGGATTTAATTGATCATTTTGATAGTGTCACCAGTCAGCTGCCTCAGATTTTTAATTTTTAATTTTTTAATTTATTTAAGAGAGGGTCTTGTTGTGTAGCCCAGGGCTGGCCTAGCAGCACTCACTTTGTAGACCAGGCTGGCCTCAAACTCAAGTTAGTCTTCCTACCTCAGCCTCCTGAGTGCTGGGATTATAGGTATGTGCCACGGTGCCTGGCACACTGGAGTTGTTTTACTTTATTTGGATAGAAATTGTGGGTAGGCAAGGAGAAGCCCTTCAAGTGCTGTGTTTGGTAGCTTTTGTGTTCCTTGGCTTTTGGCAGTAGTGAGTGGTGACAGCAGACAAGTGGGAGCAGCAGCAATAAGTGGTGCCCCACTGGTGTTAGAGCTCTTCGAAGGCCCAGGAGGTCAAGATTACTAAATTCACATGTGTTACAGCTTTTATGTGGGCCTAGGTATTGGGATTCCTTGGCCCTCGACAATGGCTAGTGTTACAGCTCTTGGGCCTTGGGTATCTGAGACCTGTGATCCTAAAGACTTGATAGTTGTCTGGGACTGTTCCAGCAGCCAGGGCCCACGATTTCTCTTTTCTGGCTATTTACAGCCTCCTGTCCACCTTTTGCTATCTTTCTTCCTGCCTTGGTGGTTCTTCTTGAACCATTCAGCTGCCTCTCATCATTATGGCCACTGTCACTATTGCTGCCAATTGGGAGGTAGCTATACGTGCCCTTCTGCTGCTGCTTGCCTCTGGTTTTGCAGCCCCACTAATTTTGCAGCTAGCAATACAGCTGTCCATTTTGCCACCTTTATTGCTTGGCCCTTCAGTCACTTGGCTCTGTCTCTTTAAGGTGGTATAGTTCTTGAGGCCCCTCCCTTCCTGCTACTGCCAGAATCAGCAGTTCCCAGAGTTGCATGGGACCAGCTTGCTTCTGTGGATTGGTGTGCTTGCTCTCTTGTCTTGCTGTTTTTGCTGCTGTTTTCTTCGTGTTAGCAGCTCAGGCTGTGCTAGACAGAAAGACCACTTGAGAGAAGCCTTTTATTGGGACTGATGCTGCAGCACCAGGGGAGGCAGTCCAGGAGGTGTCTCCCAGCTTACAAGTGAACTGATGAGATTTCTTATATAGCCAGAAAGGGAATGTTTGCATCAACCACAGCAAACCTGTCGTGGAAATTATGTATTTACACCAATCACAGCATTTTCCCTTTTCTACCAGTCACAGAAGTCCCTCTGCTAGGCCACCAGGGAAAGTGCTTTCCTTCTGCCATGGGTGGAAATGGTTGCACGATCATCTAGAGTTAGTTCACCTGGTCTTGCAGTGGCAAAAAGTCCAGTGCAAACTGCAAACTGCAAACTGTTTGAAACAGCCCTGACTGGGACTGTACTTTCAGGAGTTGGAGTTATGCTGCAGCTGCAGTTGTCTTGTTCCTTCCTCAAGGCGGAGTCTGAAGTGTTCAGAACTGCCTGTGCTGGTGTAAGGATGATTTGGCTGGCTGCCTGACTGAATTCTTTACTGACAACACTCAGGGTAGCAAGGGAGAATTCATAGCTGCCATTTAGGGAGTCAAATCACCCCATCCCCTAACATCTGTGATTATTTACAGGAGAATAAACATTAGAAGGAATGCTTACAGAAAAAAACTTATATCAATATTGATTTCTTAAAAAAGTGTTCAACAGTACTTTTAACAATGCTTAATAGCTACCAAGTGCTCCAGGGAGAATTGGGTCCCCCTGATTGGTCTCAATAGGAGAGCAGTTAGTATAGCTATTTCACTTTTAGCCTGTAGTGCTTCAGAGGAATCTAGCTTTTATAGTATTGAGGGGTGGAACCCAGGGTCTTGTGCATGCCAGGCAGGTGCTCTACTACTGAGTCCCCCCCCTCAACCCTTATTTATTAATTTTTAAATTTTGAAACAGGATTTTGCCAAGTTGCGCAAGCTGCCTCTGGCCTCAAACTCATGATGCTTGTGCCTCGGCTTCTCAAATACTGGGATTACAGGGGTGAGACACTGTGCCTGTTATTGTTGCTCAATATTAAGTGCAGAATGTTGAAAATGGCATCTAATGGATTAATGTATTGATTTCTGCATTTGGAGAAAATTTACAAAAAAATTAAGGGAGCAATTGTATCTATTGGCAAAGCATTAACTTCTGAGTTTATTGTATAGCAGATTATTCTTTTTTTTTTTTTTTGCTGTACCGGGGTTGAACCCAAGGCCTCATGCTTGCATGCTCTGCAAGTGCTGGACCACTGAGCCGCACCCTCAGCCCATTTTTTTACTTTTTTTTTTTTTTTGAGACAGGGTCTTGCTAAATTACGCAGACTGCCTCTGGGCTCGAACTTGCAATCCTCCCAGCAGATTATTCTTGTGTACTGGTGTTTGGAGAGAAATATGTTGTTGTTGTTGTTAGGTGCTGATGAGTCATCTCTGATTCATAGCGATGCTTATAGGGTTTTCAGTGGCTGATTGTTTCGGGATTGCCCCCAGAATGAATTGCCACGGCCTTCTCCTATTTTTGCTGCACTGGGAATCCAGGACCTCTGAGACTGCAGAGCGATGCTCTGCTAACTGAGCTAAATCCTAACCCCGGAGAGAAATATAAGAAAGGGAAATTTAAACCTTAGGAGTTCTACCTGCTTGTCTGTAGATTCACATTGTGAAAAGGGTAGGCCCACTTCATGTTTTAATTAATGACTTGGGGAGAAGGTCGGCAATCTGTGCAAGTACAAAAATTGGAGTTTAAATTGTTGTTGTTGTTGTTAAAACTACAGACTGCCCTTCAGTCTGACTCATAGAGGCCCTTGTAGGGTTTTCAATGGCCGATTGTTCAGGGATTCGCTTTGGAGTGGATTGCCACTTCCTTCTGTTTTTGCGGTGCTGGGGCTCAAACCTGGGACCTCAGAGAGTGCAGAGCGACACTCTACCAACCAAGCTAAGCCCCAGCCCCAGAAATGTAAATATTTTCATTAAAAGTCTTATTTAGCTGAGTTATTTTGAAGCATTTACTAGAAGCATTAGCATTATCTTTTGTCATATTGTGAATTGTTCATAGAATTGCAGCCTCATGGAGGTAAATCTATCTCCTTAACCTGCCTAAATGCATTCTTTGTCTTGATACTAGGATTCATGATTGATTTGGTAGATACTCCAGGATAAAGAAACTGATTTCAAGGAGAGAATGGATAATTACTTGATGATTTCTGGCCTCAAACACCTGTTTAAAATAAAATTGTCACTTTGAATTTAGGATTAAGATGTTCTTTGCCTTCCACGCCTCCTTGCCCTTAAAAAAAAGTAAAGGAAAAAAAGAAAGCTTTACAAGAAAAGGAATATATACAATCCCGGTAGCCAATGAGTTAATGTTCATTTGCAGCCTGAGGGGTCAGCATGTAGTCTCTGTTTCCTGATTGGCTGCTAAAAGGTGAAATTGAAACCACTGTAAACTTTTGACCCTGTAGCAATTCTTGTGGAACGCCTTCCACTGGTGGAGCCCAGAGCTTTGCTCACCTCCCTGCCCAACCCTCCCACTGTCTATCCTGTATTTATTTTGTGTGATCGTGCAGCACTGCATGTAATTTTTCCAAGAGAGGCGGGAGAGGGAGTCAGAACAAGCAGGAGCAAGCAGCTTGCTGGCATGTCTTTCTGTAACCATGTCATTACTAACATTAACTCAGCCAAAGATGTGGGGCCTGTTAATAAATTGGTCTGCCAACCATGTCTTTTAGTCTTAATCTCAAGGCTATTAAAAAAATAAAACAAAAAGCAGAATAGGTTAATGCTCAGAATGTTCATTAATGGGTATAGTTATGTAAGCAAAATATATGGCATAATTTCCTGCATATGTTAAAAATAATTTTTCACTTTCAGATCTCTCCCTGGCCGCTCCCCTGTCTTTATTTTCAGTTCTTGGGGGTTGAACTTAGGGTCTTGTACATATTTTGCAAGTGCTCTACCACTGGGCTGCACCCCTAGCCCATTTTATTTTTTGATTTTGAGCCAAGGTCTTGCTAAGTTACACAGGCTGCCTCTAGCCTCCAACTCCTGATCCTCTTGCCTCTGCCTCTGGAGCTTCTGGGATTACACCCATGTGCCACTGCGCCTGGCCCTTTGCCTTTTGTTGTGAAAACTCAAATGACATTTTGGTCATTTTGATGAAAACTCAAATGACATTTGACTTGGGGCAATTCTTGTAGAGTTCATACATTCTGATTTCACTAATCTTTTTTCTGAGATAAATGGGTTTGAATTTGTGTTGATTTTACATCTGAATAGTGTTTTACAGTTACCACAACAATCTTATGAAAAAGGCAAGGCAGTATTTCTGTGTTCTCTTTTGTAATACTATCATAAGACTATGCCTTCCACTTTTGGTTTCTTTTACCCTTGAGTTGTAGCTTGGTGTGGCATATTGATGCTCAATAAATGATTACTATATGGATATTGTTTTCAATTCGGGAACTTCAGTGGCTATTAGTGTCTGCTTCTGTTTTTCTAATTAATTAATGGCAGTCACCATGAATTGCTTATATTTCCAAGTGCCAGTGCAGTGCCTGGCATCTAATAGGTACACGGCAAGCATTTAGTTGAATTAGACATTTCTTTTTTGGATTCGATTTCTTATTGAAGGTTACTTCAAGCACTTTACAAAACCTAGGGTGTTTTACTTTTTCTGAAGCCAGGGGTTCTATTTTTATTGCATCCTTTAAATTTTCAGGTTAACTCTGACTAGAGCTAAACATGTATTATAGTTTATTAAATGACTGTGTGGAATAAATGATTGTAAAGCAGCTTGGTACTTCTTAGTGTATATCATAGGATAATTGAGTGGCAATTCATATCAATTTTTTTAATCCTATCTTTTCCAGGCATGCCTTTGTTGTAAATACTTTTTCTTCCTTCTATCAAAAAGATTATAGTTTTTAGAAGTTTGTAATCAGTATCTTACCAGGGTTCTCCTGAGTACCAAATACATTATTGTTTAATAAATACATAGTAATGGGTTAAGAAGTAAGTAGTAATTTTTTTTTACTAAGTCAGTATACAAAAACCAAACCAAACCAAACCAACCAACCAAACAAAAAAAACCCCAAAAACAAAACAAAACCTCATCTTGTATAATTGAAAATTATGTAAAAATTTTAAGTTTATATTCAACCTGTGTTTTCTCTTTTAGTATAGCTTCAGATTGATTTGTAATTGATTTTTGGAAGTAAAATCCATTGTTATAGTTTGAGCAAAGGATATATTTATATCGCTTGGTAAATAATCCCAACTGTTAATGTTAAATTTAATATGAATGGAATGTTAAATTTAACATTAATGTTGTGCAATCTTTAACCTGAAAATTGGTAAGCCAATTTATTTTGTAGTCTTTGAAGATTCATGGGTGACAGCTGATTTTTCCCCAAAATGGTCCCCCCTATTTACAATATGAAGAAGTGAGAAGGGAGTCTGAGCAATGGCAGCAGCAGCAAAGAACGAACAATGAGTTTAATATGATTAATAGTAGGGTCCTTGTCCTTTCCATGTTCAACAGCAAAGAAAAACATGGTCATAATATTCATTGGCTACTTTTTGTCCTGTTGGTGTTACCAAGCATCAGCATTAGTTTGTATTTTTCTCTGTCAGCTCCTCTTCTTCAGTTTGATTCTTTGTTCTGCCCTTCAGGCACATCTTCTTAGACTATTAATAGGACTTGATTTCCTTTTTCCCCTTTCCCCATTAGCTCTCTAATAATGAAGGTTTTGGTAATGTAGGTCTCATGATTCACCTTTCTGTTAATTCTAATAGAAAAATTAATGTTTTTTTCCTATTTACCTTCTCAGAGACTAACATTTTAGAACTTGTATTCAGTTTTTATGTCAGTGCGATATGCGTTTTGCATGTGTGATTGACAAAAGTCCAAATTATGTAAGCTTATTTTTGATAAAGGTAAAAAATTACATCCTAAGAAGTCTTTTAGTAGTGTTGTCTTTGTAGAATCTTTGTTCCAGACAAATTGAAGTCACCAGCAGTTTTTCTAAGTTTCATGCTTTATAGGATCCTCATAGAGAGTGCTTTTTAAGACCATTCACACCCAGTTTCCTGGGTGTGGCAAGTAGGCAAGTCAATCATCAGTCTGTGACCATTTAGAATTCTTTCTAGCTATTTTCTTCCCTGGGGTGAGAAAGGGGAACAGTTTTATAGATGGTATGTCTTTGTCTTGGTGGGGGGGCAGTACAGATTGGCAAGGTCAACATTCCTTTGAGAAGGTGTATGCGGGACTGGAGATAGAGCTCAGCGATAGAGCGCTTGCTTAATATGCACTTGCCTAATATGTACAAGGCCCCGGAATCCATGCCCAGCACGACAGTAAAGTAATAGAGGGGCAGAGAATCTAAGAGAGAAGCATGTCTCAGTATTACACTAGTTGAGTACTAACTTAGGCTGTCTCTGTGCCTCTTACCAGTCTTCCACACTAGGCAGTGATATTTGTTTCCTGAGTCAGTTCCTCCACTGCTCCCCAAACTGCTCCAACTCCCCCACCCCCAAACGGGCTAGACAGATGCTCTACCACTGAGCTACACTTCCAGCCCCCTTTATTTTTCATTCTTGAGACAGTCTTGCTAAGTTGTACAGGCTCCCTCTGGCCTCAAACTTGCAATCCTCCTGCCTCAGCCTCTGGAGTCATTGAGATTACAGGTGTGTGCCACAGCACCAGGCCTAGAAGTTCTGAGTATCTTTTCCCCCTTTATCTTTCTATAACTAAATGGACACCATAAAATTAAAGTTTAAAATATATCAATATGTAAGTGTGTGCGTGCGTGCATGTGTGTGTGTGTGTGTGGTTGTATATTGCCATGGGGCTGGGACTCAGTTGGTAGAGTGCTACTCTGCACCCTCTGAGGAACTGGGTTCAACACCCAGCACAGCCAAAACAGGCGTGGCAGTCCACTCCTGCAGCAGTCCTGAAACAATCAGCCATGACAACCCTGTGAGGGTCACTGAGATCTGATCTGACTCTATGGCACCTAACAACAACAACAACATACAGCCATACCACTGTCCCATCTCATCTGATCTTGAAAGCTAAGCAGGGTCTGGTCAGGCCTGGTTAGTCCTTGGGTGGGAGACTACCTGGGAATTCTGGGTGCTGTAGGGTTGGGAGAAGGACCCAGCAGCCCCCCGAAACAGTCAGCCATTGAAAAGCCCTGTGAATAGCAGAGAAGTACTGTCAGACATGTTGGACATAGCACAGTGTTGTCAGGTAGTGTTTCGTTCTGTTGTACATAGGTTCCCTATGAGTCAGTCTTGATGGCACCTAAAACAACTCGTGTGTGTGTGTGTGTGTGTGTGTGTGTGTGTTTGTGTTTTGTAGTACTGGAGGACTGAACGTAGGGCCTCATTCGTACTTAGCAAGCACTCTACCACTGGGCTGCACTCTCAGCCCCCTTTTTATTTTTTGTCTTGATTTAGGGTCTTGTTAAGTTACACAGGCTGCTTTTGGCCCCAGACATGATGGCCCTTTCCAAGTCACTGGGATTACAGGTTTGCATCACAGTACCTTGCTGTGTTTGTGTGTGTGTGCTCGAGCATGTGCCCAATTTTTCCTGTGTGCTTGGAAATTCTTTTTTTTTTTTTTGGTGGTACTGGGGGTTGATCCCAGGGCCTAGTGCTTACATGCTCTGTAAGTGCCAGATCACTGAGCTGCACCCTCAGCCCATTTTTTTACTTTTTGAGACAGGGTCTCGCTAAATTACACAGACGGCCTCTGGTCTCGAACTTGCAATCCTCCTGCCTCCGCCTCCCCAAACGCTGGGATTACAGGCGTGCACCACCGCGCCCGGCTTGGAAATTCTTATTTATCAAATACTCTTTCGCTTTGTTAATAGCTTAAGTTTTGAGGTTTTACAGGCTAGTTACTAATAAGTAATTTATATATTTTCATTTAATATTCGCAAGAGCCTTATGAGAAACCATGTATGTGTGTGTGTATATATTATATAACATATATATACTATATATGGGCTGGGATTTAGCTCAGTGGGTAGAGTGCTGGGCTGCAGTCTCTGAGGTCCCGAGTTCAATTCCCAGCACCGCAAAAATGGGAGAAGGACCTGGCAATCCACTCCCAAAGCAATCCCGAAATAGCCATTGAAAACCCTATGAGGGTCGCTATGAGTTGGATACCGACTCGACGGCACCTAACAACAACAACATACTATATATACATATATACAAACATGTATGTATATATGTTATATATACAATATATGCATATATGATATATATGCATATATAATATATATACATATACCTGGGGTGTTGAACCCAGGTCCATATAGATGTAGATACAGAAAGATATAGAAAGATAAAGGGGGAAAAGGTAGTTAGTACTTCTAGGCCTGGTGCTGTGGCACACACCTGTAATCTCAATGACTCCAGAGGCTGAGGCAGGAGGATTGCAAGTTTGAGGCCAGAGGGAGCCTGTACAACTTAGCAAGACTGTCTCAAGAATGAAAAATAAAGGGGGCTGGAAGTGTAGCTCAGTGGTAGAGCATCTGTCTAGCCCGTTTGGGGGTGGGGGAGTTGGAGCAGTTTGGGGAGCAGTGGAGGAACTGACTCAGGAAACAAATATCACTGCCTATTGTGGAAGACTGGTAAGAGACACAGACACAGATACAGACACAGACACACACATACACACACACATGCACCCCTGTGTTCAACACCCCAGGTATATATTCTAAAAGAGTCTTAAGCTGCCTAAGGGAACTTTGCTAGTAAGTGAAAGACCTGGCAGTTGAGTCTAGATCTGGCCCACTCCAATGGTTGTACTTTTTACCTGTTATGCTAACCACTGGTTGTATTATTGTAGATTGGAAGATGTATTCCAAGTTTTAAATACGAACAGCTTGCTTTTGGTATTTGTCAGTTGTAAGCTGGACACTGCACTGTGGTTTTAAATAGGCATACAATTGCACAACACTGATACTACTACCTGTACTTTCCTCTTTTCCTATTGTTGACCACATATGATGTGACCCTGCTCCATTTTCTCCCCTTTGTTTTGGTTTCAAAATTGCAGTGGCTGTTCATACAATGCAGCTGGATTATGGTTGGCTGTTCTCTTTGTATTCTGTGTCAGTTGGCCAAGACTATAATATGGGGGGTGATCAACAAATATGGTGAATATTTAAATTAAAAAAAACTTGAAGATTATGGCAATGTTTCTTTTAACTGTAATAAATTTTTGAATGTTAACATTCACTGTATTTTTTGACCACCTTATATATTTGGTACTTGGGATTTGTGAATGTATCACCTTTTTCCTTTTCATCTTCCTGACTTGCCAATGCTAACGTAAGTGCTGTTGACTTTGAGGAGTACAGTAGTTATGATTGTTGTCTTGATATGGACAGTACTAGAATCAGTGACAGTCAGAATGTTGCTTTATTGTTACATTTGGAAATTCATAAGGGGAGATGAATATTTTTATTGCCTTCTTTGTTGCCTCAGAACCCCACTCCACATTTCTTCATGTACAAAAGCTTGTTTCTGTGCTCATGTATTTTATTCCATATTATTGTAAAGGACTGACCCTAACTTCCCCATTTAATACATTTTTTTGTAATATACACACATTCGTGTGTGTGTGTGTGTGTGTGTGTGTGTGTGTGTGTGTGTGTGTATTAGCTGAAAGGATGAGAAAACGTCTGGTTTTTTTCTTCCCCTTTGTATGCTTGCTTTGCCTTTCCTTCTGCTGTATGATGATGATAATGTTTTGAAGTGCTGTAGATGGAATCCAGGGACTTGCACTTGTTAAGCAAGTGCTCTACCACTAAACTACACCTCAATCCTATCAATGTCTTTATTTTTATTTTTAAAATAATAATTTTGTGGCAGTCATGGCTTGGAACTTGCTGTGTATACCAGACTGGCCTCAGACTTGCATTGATCCTTTTACCTCAGCCTCCCAAGTGCTGGGATTGCAGGCATGCGCCATGACACCTGGCTGATGTTGTCTTTAATTGTTATCAGTTGAGCTCTCATTTTTAATTTTTATTATTGTTTATTTCTATGTAATTATTGTGGTAATAGGGTGTTGAACGGAGGTCCTCATGCATGTTAGCCTACTACTCGACCACTGGGCTGCACCCTTAGCTGAGGTTTTTAAATGGTGAGACAGGGCATTGCTAGATTTTACAGACTGGCTCTGACCTCAGACTCAATATTCTCTTGCCTCAGCCTCCTGAGTTGCTAGGATGACAGATACGTGTGCTCCCACACCTGGCTTTTGAGCTTTCATTTTGGACTTGTGAGGACATCTACAAATTGAGAGTATCGGTCATTTTGGAACACTTTCAGGACTTGGAGCTGGTCTTCTCCAGCCTCACTTTGCATTATTCGTGTGTACAAACTGACAGAGTATATTATATATGCCATCCCTGGCTGCTGCCGCCATTTGTTTGTTTGTTTATTTAAATAGAAATATAGATGGCAAAATAAGATCTGCTCAGATTCCTAGGAAGAGGTATTATACTTAATAACTTTTATTTCTTTCCTTTGTTCAGGGTACTGGTGCTTGTATGAACAAAGGGCAATAAATTTCACCTTTCTTCTTTTTTTTGTCCTCAGGATCAAAATACTTGCTGAACAGTGGATGCAGAGATCATTAAAAGATATAAACTTGTACTTGAACAGCATTTGACTGGTTAGCCAGGTAATAATTCAGTTTTGCTTAATATGTTGTGATTTTTTTTTTACTTCAAAC
Source organism: Pedetes capensis (assembly GCA_007922755.1). NCBI lineage: Eukaryota > Metazoa > Chordata > Mammalia > Rodentia > Pedetidae > Pedetes > Pedetes capensis. Next base: position 15,351 of record VMDO01033610.1, read on the forward strand.
TTCTGAAGATGCTGTCCTCTAACTTATCACTTACTCAAATTTGTTTTCTCCTTGATAATTTTGCTCTTAAAGGATAATAACTAGTTTAATAAATAAATGGACTTGAAATATTGGAGTGTGTGTATGTATGTATGTATGTATGTATGTATGTATATGACTATATAAGCGTAAAAAGATGGGGGAAGAGAGAAAACAACTCTCCCTGCCTCCATGTGAATATTTTAAGGGCATTTAGTTAAAATTTGAATCAGCTCTAACCTGTATTTACTATTGTCCTTGTGAAGACTAGTTTTCCCAGATTGCTTGTGCTGACAAATAGCATTTCATGTAATTCATTTCTTGTTGTTGTTGTTGTTAGGTGCCGTTGAGTCGAGTCCGACTCATAGCGACCCTGTGTACAGCAGATCGAAACACTTGCCGATTCTGTGCCAGGCAAACGATCTTATTTATGTTTAAGCCCATTGTTGCAGACACTGTGTCAATCCATCTGGTGGAGGGTTTTCCTCTTTTGTGTTGACCTGCCACTCTTCCAAACATGATGTCCTTCTCCAGGGATTGTTCTCTCCTGACTGCATGTCCAAAATGTGTAAGACGCAGTCTGGCCATTTTTGCTTCCAAGGAGCGCTCTGGTTGTACTTCTTCTAGGACAGATTAGTTGGTTCTTTTGGCAGTCCATGGTATATTCAATAGACGTCTCCAGCACCACAATTCAAAAGCATCAATTCTTTTTCTGTCTCTCTTGTTCAATGTCCAGCTTTCACAACCATATGATGCCACTGAAAATACCATGGCATGAGTCAGATGCACCTTCGTCTTCAATGTGACATCTCCTATTACATTGGAATAGGAAAAACAGGAGAATGGAAAAGTCTGATAGCCAAGAAAACAATCAGGTTTTGCCTAGCTAGCTAAGTTTCTTTTTGTTAGTAACACCATCATTTTTATCTTGTAATCTGCATCCTCTTTGAATTCTACCCACATTGATACATTTAGTAAACAGGCTTTATTCCATTTATTTTCCTGCATTTTGCATTTGTTCCACTTTCTCTTTCTAATTTTAGCTTCCTTTAGGCCAAGACTTCATAATTTCATGCTAGTATTTATCCATGTCCCTTCACTGTCTCCTTATCTACTGTTCCTACCCATTTGTAACTTTGCTAGAAGGCTCCTGTCCCCGACCTTTTTTTTTTTTCTTTCTTGCAGTACTGAGGGGTTGAACCCAGAGCCTTGCATATGCTAGGCAAGTGCTCTACGACTGAGCTACACCTTTACCCCTCCATTTTTTATTCTGAGACAGAGTCTCACTGAATTGCATAGACTGCTTCTGTATTCAATCTTCATATCCTCCTGCCTCAGCCCCCTGAGTCACTAGAATTATAGGTGTGGGCCACAGCTCCTCATGAAGATTTTCTTAAATGTATTCTTTTCCTTGGTTTACTGGGAAAAAAAACAACAAAACAAAACAAAAACAACTAAAGGGCTTAGGGGTATTGCTCAGTGGTAGAGCAACCTGAGCATGCTCAAGGCCCTGGATAGATACCTAGCAACCTGTGTGTATGACATTTGAAATAGTTTATTATCAGGGAATCTAAGACCAGCCTTAGCTCTTGGAATTTCCCTACAGAACTCCTCAATTACTTATGACATGTATCCATTCTGTTTTGATGTTCCAAACAGCAGAGAAGTACCTTTGGAAGTTTTTTTGTTGTTGTTTTTTGAGGTGAGTCTCATAGCACAGGCTGGCCTTGAACTCATAATCCTCCTGCCTCAGCCTTCTCACTGCTGGGATTACAGGTATATGCCACTGTGCCTGGCCCCCTGTAAGGTGTTTTTTGTTACTGGGGGACTGAGCCCAGGGCCTTGCACGTACATTGTAAGTGCTCTACCGCTGAGCTGCACACCCAGCCCCCTTTTCATTTTTTATATTGAGACAGGTTCTTGCTAAGTTATGCATGCTGCCTCTTCCCTTGAACCCGTGATCCTCCTGTCTGCACCTCCTGAGTCTGAGGAATCATAGGTGTGCACCACCGTCCTTGCCGATATAAGTCCTTTTGAGATTTATGTGTTGCTGGGTGCGGGGGTGCATGTCTATAATACCAGAAACTCTCGGGAGATGGAGGCAGGAGGATCACAAGTTCAAGACCAGAGGCAGTATGTGTGATTTAGCGAGACCCGGTCTCAAAAAAAAGTTAAAAAAAAAAAAAAAAAAAGAAAAAAAAAATGGGATGAGGATGCAGCTCATTGGTCCAACACTTGCAAAGCATGCAAGCCTGAGGTCCTGGGTTCAACCTTCAGTACTACAAAACAAACAAACACAGAAAAACAAACGAGAAAACAAAAACCAAAAAAATTTATCTGTTGAGTAGTTTTGTCTTTACATTTTTTTTTTTTTTTTTTTTCCAGGACT
>VMDO01033611.1:0-17781 GCA_007922755.1 Pedetes capensis
AATATGTTCATTATCTGTATTATATTGATGATTTTATGGCTGTATACATATATCAGGATGTATCATATTTTGCATTTGAAATATGTACAATTTATTGCATGCCAATTATTCATCAATAAATCTGTTAAAAGGAAAAGTAAGGTCACAATTCAAATGCAAAACACTGCTCTTAGTAGTTGCAGTAAAAGAATTATTTATGCTAAAAGAAAGATGGAGCTAAATGTTTCATAAGCAACAGCTCTTCACATCATCTTCTCCTCATCTAAAATACCAATAATTTCTTTGCTTTGTTTTACTATTGGCTAACGTTCATATTCCCTTTCAGTTATTGTTTGATGAAGATGTTGAACACATATTTGCACAGATAAAAAATCTGAATTATCTAAAATATGTATTTTAGATACTGTCTACTGAGATATTCTTGAGAAAAGAACTTTAAAATCATATTCTCTACCATGAAATGTAGCCAATGTGCCTTTCTTGTGTAGCAGGGTGTATTCTGTAGATGAAGGTAAAACTTAGAGAGAATCATTACAAAATTTCCAATATTTTTATTAAGGTCAAACTAGATTCAAGTGCATAACAAAGGGAAGCATATGGGAAAAACAAATTGCGCAAAGCACAGTGCAGTCAGAGAATGATGGGGCAGAAGACAGAGAAAGATCACCCCAATTTAACTTTAGGAAAAATATTATTAATAACCAGAAATTCTGACAAGTGCTTTTTATATACTATCCTACATAATACAATAATTCTATGAGTTCAATACTATTATTATCCCCACTTTACATGTGACAAAACTGAAGTTTAGAGACGTTAAACTACGTGACTGTGGTTACTTTAGCAGTTGCTAGCATAGACAATGACATGAGACATTACAAGGTAACCTGCAATGTGTCACAACCTTTTTATAATCCCTTGAATGGAGAGTGTATATGTAACATTTTTCAAACAATACAATATGGAAATATGAAAGGATTTTGCAGATAAAACTAATGACCAAATCAGTTGATTTTGAGTCAACCAAAGGGAGACCATCCAGGGTAGACCTGACTAAATCAAGCAAAAACACTTGAAAGAATAAGTTGGACCTTCCCTTAGATTGGAGACACATTCTCTTGTAGGCCCTAAAGAAAAAGGCCAACATGAGTTCTATAGCCAAAAGGAAGTGATTTTGCCAATCATTTAAAAAAAAACTTGGAAGTGGATTTTTCTACCATCAAGCCTCTGTTGAGAATGAAGCCAGGCCAATACCTTGACTGCAGCCTTGTGAGACCTTGAATAAAGGGCTTAGCTAAACTGTGCCAGGATTTCTAATCTATGGAAACTGTGAGTTAATAAATGCACACTGCGTAAAGCTAATGGTACTGTATTATGAGGAAACAGAAAACTAATGCAGCCAATACTGGGAATGGGAGTGGTATATGAACACTAAGGTATTTGGTTTTGTTCTATAAGCACTAACTGGTAGTCCTATGTCCTTTCCCAAGCAGCAGCCTTTCTTGGTTGTTTGGCACAGGATAGTAGTCCAAAAGTAGTGGGCACAAGGTTAATGCCCAGATTCCTTCTACTCTTGAGAGAGCTTTAAGCAGAGCCACTAAAAAGGATTATAGTCAGACATAAAAACCTCACACATCAAAGCACTGAATCCAATACTCTGCAACTGAATTTAAGAATAAGGGAGAAAAGAGCTGAACATGGCGGCACATACCTGTAATTCCCACACTTGGAAGCTTGAAATAAGAAGATCATGAGCTCAAGGCCAGCCTAGGTTATATAGCAAGACTGTCTCAAAAACAAATATATATATATATATAAAATAAAGGAATATATATATATATATATATATATATTCCTTTATATATACATTCCTTTATATATATTCATATATATATATGAAAAAAATAATTCAGGTATTCATTAAAAATGACAAAATTTACAACAGAGATACTAAAGATTTGGGTAGGTGGAAAAGTCATTGTTATTACTGAAATTAAACAAGATCTTTAAAATGACTTAGTAGCACTAATAAGATGATAGAGTTTAGCTGGGAGTGGTAGTGCACACCTGTAATCCCAGCAGCTTGGGAGGCGGAGCCAGGAGGATCGCAAGTTCGAGACCAGAGGAAGTCTACGTAACTTAGCGAGACCCTGTCTCAGAAAGTAGAGAAAAAATAAAAGGGCTGGGGGTGCAGCTCAGTGGTCCAGCACTTGCAAACCATGCAGGTGTGAGGCCCCAGGATCAACCCCCAGTACCACACACACAAAAAAAAAAGATGATAGAGTTTAATATTTATTCCTCAAAGAACATGGAATCTTCATCATTCTAGTACAGTGGTTAATTTTCACATACTAGATTATGACTATTATTTTAACCTGCACGGGCTGGCGTTTAGTTCAGTTGATAGAGTGAGTTCTGCTCCACAGTCCTTGAGAACCCAGGTTCAATCCTCAGCACCACAAAAGTGGGAGAAGGACATGGCAGTCCACTCCTAGAACAATCCCAAAGCAATCAGCCACTGAAAATCGTGTGAGGATCTCTATGAGTCAGAACGGACTTGACAGCACCTAACAACAACAACAACTTTAACCTGTACATGGTGATCAAAGTAAGCAAATCTCAATCAATATACAAGTTTCTTTCTTAGGACAAATACACTTTATTTTACATGTTTTTTTTCAACCTCAATATATAATCAGAAGCTGACTGTAACTGGGCAGATGTCTTTTGGCATGGAGAATTAGGTTGTTTCCTATGTCTGAAAAATGTTACAATCTTGTCGTGTCAACATTTTAGAAAAAAATGAAAGTCCTGGAAGAATAACCTTGTGTTGTAGCTTGTAATTGGGAGATCATATTGTAATGTGCTATACTTATGTAGAAATATCATAGTACAGACTGATTAGTCTTCTGTTTTAGCCTGAGTTCTCTAAAATAGGGATGAATTCTGCAGAGGCATTGAATCAGTCTCCCCTGACTCACCACCACTCTCTGGCCCCCAAGTTTGACCAAATATATCTGTGAGAAGATTAGGCTAAGAATTCAGTTATGCCTCAGGAATAGAATGAAGTTAACTCATTCAATCATGAGTGGAGCCAAAGCCTTTGGCTTTGGTAACATTGTACTGACCTACTGAGCTAACTAATATGTGACTTCATTTTATCACTTTGTTATCTTATTAGCTGTTATTCTTTGTTTTGTATTGTTATTGATTATAGGATTTATAGCATGCATCTTGAACCTACCACAATCTATCTTCAAGTGTTATACTACTTCATAAATAAGAATTTCACCTCCAGAACCTGTGGTGCACACCTATAATCCCATTTGTGTATCATTTGTACCTGGCTTCCTTCATCTAGCAAAATAATGTCGAATTTCATCCATGCTTAATATATGCCAGCATTTCATTATTTTATGGCTGAAAGATATTCCTCTATATGGATATACCAATTCAGTTGATTCAATAATTAGTTGATGGTTATATGTGTTGCTAACACTTTTAGATACTATGGATAGCCCTAGTATGAATATTAATTTTAAGAGTTTGTGTGGCTATATGGTTTTAGTTCCTTTGGCTATGTACCTTGGAGTAGAGGTGCTGGCTCATATGATAACTTCACATTTAACATCTTGAGGAACTATAAAACAAGTCAAGGGAGGGTCAATATGCAAAAATCCATCAATGTGATTTACTATCTTATGATATTGTTGTTAGGTGCCGTCGAGTCAAGTCCAACTCATAGCGACCCTATGTACAGCAGATTGAAACACTTGCTGATTCTGTGAGAGGCAAACAATCTTATTTATGTTTAAGCCCATTGTTGCAGACACTGTGTCAATCCATCTGGTGGAGGGTTTTCCTCTTTTGCATTGACCTGCCACTCTCCCAAACATGATGTCCTTCTCCAGAGATTGATCTCTCCTGACTACATGTTTGAAATATGCAAGACACAGTCTGGCCATTCTTGCTTCCAAGGAGCACTCTGGTTGCACTTCTTCTAGGACAGATTTGTTGATTCTTTTGGAAGTCCATGGTATATTCAATAGACATCTCCAGCACCACAATTCAAAATCATCAATTCTTTTTCTGTCTCCCGTGTTCAATATCCAGCTTTCACAACCACGTGATGCGACTGAAAATACCTTGCCATGAGTCAGACACACTTTTGTCTTCAATGTGGCATCTTTGCTTTTCAATACTCTAAAGAGATCTTTTGCCACAGCTTTACCTACCACAATGTGTCTTTTGATTTCTTGACTGCTGCTTCCATGGGTGTTGATTATAGAGCCAAGCAAAGCAAAATCTTGGACAACCTCAATCTTTTCTCCATTTATTGTGAAGTTGAATGCTGGCCCACTCGTAAGCATTTTTGTTTTGTTGATGTTTAGTTGTAACCCATATTGAAGGCTATGATCTTTGACCTTCATCAGTAAATGTTTTAAATCCTCTTCACTTTCAGCAAGCAGAGTTGTGTCATCTGCATAACGCAGGTTGTTAATGAGTCTTCCTCCAAACTTGATGCCGCATTCTTCCTCATAAAGTCCAGCTTCTCGGATTATTTGCTCAGTGTATAAATTGAAGAGATAGGATGAAAGTATACAGCCCTGATACACACCTTTCTCACCTTTAAACCACGCAGTGTTTCCTTGTTCTATTCAAACAACTGCCTCCTGGTTCATGTACAGATTTCTCATGAGCACAATTAGGTGTTCTGGTATTCCCATTTTCCGAAGTGTTATCCATAATTTCTTATGATCCACACAATCAAATGCTTTTGCATAGTCAATAAAACAGAGATAGACATCTTCCTGATATTCTCTGCTTTCAGCTAATATCCACCTGACATCAGCAATGATGTCCCTGTTTCCCTGCCCTCTTCTGAATCTCGCTTGATATTCCGGTAATTCCCTCTCTATATACTGCTGCAGTCACTTCTGAATGATCTTTAGTAGAATTTTGCTTGTGTGCAATATTAATGATATTGTCTGATATTTTGCACATTCAGTTGGATCCCCTTTTTTGGGAGTAGGCACAAATATGGATCTCTTCCAGTCAGTTGGCCAAGTAGCTGTTTTCCAAGCCTGTTGGCACAAACATGTTAACACCTCCAGTGCTGCATCTGTTGGTTGAAGCATTCTATTGGTATCCCATCAATTCCTGGAGCCCTATGTTTCACCAGTTCTTTCAAGGCAGCTTCCACTTCGTCCTTCAACACCATTGTTCCTCTTCATATGCAACCTCTTGGAATGGTTGGCCATCTACCAATTCTTTCTTGTAGAATGACTCTGTGTATTCTTCCCATATTCCTTTGATGTTTCCTGCATCATTTAATATTTTCCCTGTAGAATCTTTCACTACTGCCACTTGAGACTTCAATTTTTTCTTCACTTCCTTAAGCTTGAGAAACACAGAGTGCGTTCTTCTCTTTTGGTGTTCTGCCTCCAGTTCTTTGCACATGTCATTGTAATATTTGTTTTTGTCTTCTCGAGGTGCCTTCTGAAATCTTCTGTTTAGTTCCTTAACTTCATCATGTCTTCCTTTTACTTCAGCTGCTCGATGTTCAAGGGCAAGTTGTACTGTCTCTTTTGACATATAATTTGATCTTTTCTTTTTTTCTTCTCTTTTTAAGAACTTTTTGCTTCCTTCTTGAGTGATATCTTTTATGTCATGCCACAACTCCTCTGGTCTCCTATCATTTGTGTCTAATGCATTAAACCTATTTTTGAGGTGGTCTCTGAACTCAGGTGGGATATACTCAAGGTCATACTGTGGCTCTCGTATTGTTGTTGTTGTTAGGTGCCGTCAAGTCAGTATCCGATTCATAGCGACCCTCATAGGGTTTTCAATGGCTGACTGTTTCTGTTTCGGGGATTGCCTTGGGAGTGGATTGCCAGGTCCTTCTCCCATGTGGCTCTCGTATACTTGTTCTAATTTTCTTCAGCTTCAGTTTGAACTTGCATATGAGAAGCTGATGGTTTGATCCACAGTCAGCACGTGGTCTTGTTTTGACATTTTGTACAGAGCTTTTCCATCAATTTGATTCCTGTATGTTCCATCTGGTGAAGTCCATGTATATAGCCTCCGTTTATGTTGTTGAAAACATGTATTTGCAATGAAAAGGCCATTGGTCTGACAAAATTCTATCATGCTATCTCCAGCTTCGTTTCTGTCTCCAAGACCACGTTTTCCAACTACTGAGCCTTCTTCTTTGTTTCTAACCTTTGCATTCCAGTCACCAATGATTATCAGTATGTCTTGATTGCATGTTTGATCTATTTCAGATTGCAGAAGCTGATAGAAGTCTTCCCTTTCTTCATTTGTGGCCTTAGTGGTGGGTACATAAATTTGAATAACAGTCATATTAACTGTCCTTCCTTGTAGGCATATGGATATTATTCTGTCACTGACAACATTGTATTTCGTGACAGATCTTGAAATGTCTTTTTTGATGATGAATGCAACCCCATTTCACTTTAGTTTATCATTCCCAGCATAGTAGACCATATGATTGTCTGACTCAAAATGACCTATGCCCGTCCATTTGAGCTCACTGATGCCTAGAATGTCAATGTTTATGCGCTCCATTTCTCTTTTAACGATTTCTAATTTTCCTAGATTCATACTACATACATTCCGTGTTCCCATTATTAATGGATGTTTACAATTGTTTCTCCTCATTTTGAGTCGTGCTACATCAGCAGATTGAGGTCCCTGGGGCTTCACTCCATTTCTGTCATCACGGTAGACTCTACTTTGAAGAGGCAAGTCTTCTCCAGTAGACTTTTGAGTGCCTTCCAACCTAGGGGGCTCATTTTCCAGCACCATATCTGACAGTGTTTCTTTGCTATTCATAGGGTTTTCAATGGCTATTTGTTTTGGTAGTGGTTCACCAGGTCCTGCTCCCTAATCTGTCTTAGTCTGGAAGCTCAGCTGAAAACCTGTCCACCATGGGTAACCTTTAATATATCTGAGGTACCAGTGGCAGAGCTCTCAGCCTCATCGCAACACACAAGCCCCCACAGTGTGGCTAACTGACAGACGTGTGGGGGATCTTATATTGTATAAAGAAAAATCCACAGGATCATGACACTAGAAACAGTGAGATCATTTGAAAGTCCAATACCCTTTAATGTTAAAAATACTAAGCACACTAAGAATAGAAGGGAATTTCCTCAACCTAATAAAGGACATCTCTGAAAAGCCCACAGCTAATATCTTGCTTAATAATGTAAGACTGAATGTTTTCCACTTCAAGAAAAATATTCCAGCCCCTGAAAGGTGAGACAGCAAGATCATGAATTCAAGGCAAGCCTGGGCTGCCTAGTAAGAACTTCTCTCAAATCAAGCAAACACAAAGATTTAGAAAAACTAAGGCTGTTTATAATCACCACTTTTACTCAACATTCTGTCAAAGATTCTCACTGGTGAGAAGAAGCACGGAAAAAAATGACATTAAGATTGGAATGGAGCCAGGTGCTATGGCATGCACCATGGGTCCATGAGTGCCTTACAGGCAGGCCAGCCACCTTCAAGCTCTATGAGCTGCTTGTGCAGCCACAAGCAGTATGGGACTCAGAGAGTCCATGAACTCTGATTCTCCAACTCCGACGAGGCATCATTCCTTTCCATGAAGATCATCTTGGTGTAGTATCCTGGAGGCTGTCCTGTGGCCTTGCCAGGGTGCAACTTTAAATCCGTAAACTTGCCAAAGAAAACATTGGAGAAAAATCTTTCTGACCCTGAGTTATGTAAAAATTTATTTGATACAGCATTAAAAGTATAGAACATACAAAGGAAAAATGATAAGTTGGACTTTGACATAATTAAGAACTTATGAATTTGAAAGACATTTTAAAGGAATAAAAATATAAATCACAGATTGGGAGGAAATATTTACAAATCTCATATCAGGGAAGGAACTTGTATCCAGAATACATAAAGAACACAATTCCGTTGCAAAATAAATAAGGCAACTTTAAAGTGGGCAAAGGATTTAAACAGACATTTTTCCAAATAATGTATGATTTCCATATACACCCAAAAGATGCTCAACATCATTAAGTATTAGAGAAATGCACATCAAAACCACAATAAGATACCAGTTCACACCTAAGATTGGTGTGTTGTTGTTGTTTTTAGGTGCCGTCGAGTCAGTATCCAATTCATAGCGACCCTCATAGGGTTTTCAATGGCTGACTGTTTCGGGATTGCCTTGGGAGTGGATTGCCAGGCCCTTCTCCCATTTTTGCAGTGCTGGGAATTGAACTCAGGTCCTCAGAGACTGCAGCGCAGCACTCTACCAACTTAGCTAAATCCCAGCCCCTAAGATTGGTGTAATGAAACAAAAAAAGGTTGAAGATGGGAGGACTTGGAACCTTCATACATTGTCAGTGGCAGTGTGAAGTGGTGCAACCTCATCACAAAACATTTTAACAGTTTCTTAAAAAGGTAAAGATATGCCTAGCATATAGGCCCAGCCAGTCTACTCCTGAGTATTAACCTATTGGAAATGAAAGGATCCACCCACACAAAAACTTACACAAAAATCTTCATAGGAACTTAATTTTAATATCTTAAAATGGATATAATCCAAATGTCTTTCAATAGAAAAATGATTTTAAAAATTATGATATATCCAGAACAAGCTACATAATAGATCCCAAAACAAAATGAAAATGTTAGACCCATAGCCAGTGGCACATGTCTATAATATCAGTGACTCATGAGTGTGAGGGAGGAGGATTTCAAGTTCAAAGCCAGTAGCAGCCTGTGCAACTTAGTGAGACTCTGTCTCAAAATAATTTTAAGGAAAAGTTTAAAACAGCCTTGGAGTTTGGCTTACTGATATAGCATTTGTCTAACATGCACATGAGGCCCTGGGTTCAACAGCCAGGTAGTATAGGAAAAAAAAAAATAAGAAAATGCAAGACTGTATTTGAAAAGTATTAAGAATTAAATGACAACAAAGACAGTGCATCACAAAGTGTGGGGCCCTTCTTATCACAGAGTCCTGTGCAATTGCACACATTACATGCCCATGAATCCAGGGCTAACTATATCTATACAGTGGAAAACTGTACAGCTATCAAAATGAATGAACTAATGTTATATGAAAGCACAGAAATGAATTCCACAACAATTATGCTGAGTAATTGAAGCCAGGCAAAAATGAGCACAAATTTATTGATTGTACTTACATAAGTTTCTACAGTATAAAAACTAATCTATAGAGATACAAAGCAGATTATTTTTTACCTGGGCATGGGAATGGGAATGGAGGGAAAGGAGTGAGATATGAAGGGGTAAGAAGAAACTTTTGGGAGAAATAAATATATTCATTATCACCATTTTAGTAATTTATTAATGGACATAAACTTACATAAAAATTTATCAAATTGTACAAATCTTAACATATTATGCACATTAAATAAAAGTAATTTATTGTATGTTAATTATACCTCAATAAAGCTGTTTAAAGGAAACAGTGCTGACCAATACATTCTTCATTGTCTCATTACTTAATTTAACTTATAGTCCTTTAACATGAAGAGAAATTAAAGAAATTGATGTCTCTTCTTCACTGAGTTAGACCATATTAGCTCAGTTCATATAATAAAGTATTAATTGATAATCTTTAATTTCCTCATCTATTGTCATTGTTGTCGTTAGGTGCCATGTCAGCTCTGACAAATAGCAGCCCTCATAGAGTTTTCAATGTTTTTTTTTTTTTTCAGGAGGTGTGTGGATTGCCATATCCTTATCCCATTTTTGTCATACTGGGGATCTAACCCCAGTCCTCAGAGAATGGAGCTGCACTCTACTGGATGAGGTAAACCCCAGCCATCTTCACCTATTCAATGGAATAAATATTTCACTTGCTGAGGCTTCTGTTGAAAACAGCCCTAATTTATAATCACAGTGATTTACAAAAAGCTTCAATGGCTACCTAATGCATGATTTTTTAGAAATGACCAGCCAGGCTGGATTAAAGCATTTTCATTGGTTGGATAGTCACTCTTCCCCATGCAGTCCATTCCATCTATGTGTAACCTGAAAATTAACTTGAATACTTGGAAAAAATCAATAAAAGCAAGCTAAAAAACAGTTGCTGTCTAATTAGAGTACAGTGAGATAACCATAAAAGCTTTAGGGCATAATAGTAAAAATCTAGGATTCTTTGCTTCAAATGCCTTGTAAATATTTTTAATTTCTTGCTCAATATTAAAGGAATCAAAGCTAGAAATCTTAAATAATAATTATTCTGTTTTATTCATGAAATATATCATGAAGGCCCAATTAGTGAATTCTTACACAAATAAAAGTCCTTGACCCTATAGCAAAAGATTGGCAAATAAATGGACATTTGTATATTTTAATTTAAAATAAAGTATTTAAGGTATACACGTATGATTTTTAGTTGTACCGTACTTCCAAAAAATTTTTATTGACAAACTAATAACTAGACTCAGTTTCATTGAATAAGGTTTCTACTGTATGTGTGTGCATCTCTATTTCTCCTGCCACACTGTGAGATCTTTGGGGAGCAAGAACTATGCCTGCCTACTTCTTCCTTTCTTAACTGTGTGTCAGGCCCTGAGCACAGAAAGATGACTGATATCTATTTCTCTTTTTCATGAAGTGCATAGCCTATTGCAGATGTCAGAAAATCTTTCTATAAAGGGTTAGATTATAAATATTTTAGACTTTACAGGCCACATATGGTCGCTGTTGCATATATTGAGGGTGTTTTCCAATAAAGATTGAATGATGTAAAAACATTTCCTCATTCCTGGCACCCTAGGTACTAGATCTGGTTGACTTCTGATACAGTAGGTAAGGCATACAAGTAAATTAACAATTACTCTAAGGAATATGTTTTGTGACAGAGATATGACCAGCATGCTATGGAATAGTGGTACAGCTCCTATACCAATTTGATAAAAAGAAGTGGAAAATAAGAGGGGATACTCAAACTGAGGATTAAAATGTGAATATGGGTTGTCTACGATGGAGTATACCTGCAGCCATAGCTCTGTGGCCTCCAATCCTGTCAGATCTCGGAAGCTAAACAGGGTGGACCCTGGTTAGTACTTGGATGGGAAACTGCCTGGGAACACCAGGTACTGCAGGCTTTGGAGACAGACCTGGCAACCCACTCCCAAAAATCAATCTGCCATTGAAAACCCTATAAACAGCAGAGAAACACTGTCTATAGTGTTTCACCTATTGTACCTAGGGTCACTATGAGTGGGATACCAACTTGACAGCACCTAACAACAACAACAACATGATGGAGTATGGATTACCCACCAGATAAAGGGAATAGTGCCTATCTGAAAATGTGTGAATCAGCATAATTTTATGAATAAGAAACTATATAAATGATACCCTTGCCAATTACTAGCTAGGTAAATTGGATAGTACCGAAATGATGCCAACTTCAGTTTCCTCACACACAAAATGAAGCTCTTAATACCTGTGTGGGTCTGGGATTTAGCTCAGTTGGTTGAGCATCGCTCTGCAGTCTCTGAGGTCCAAGGTTTGATTCTCAGCACTGAAAAAAATGGGACAAGGACATGGCAATCCACTCCAGAGGCAATCCTGAAACAATCAGCCATTGAAAACTCTATGAGGTTCACTATGAATCAGACATGTCTTGTACATCACCTAACAACAACAACAACAACAACAAGATTAGTAGATACACCTCCCAAAGTCTCAATGCCCAGAGAGAAGAGGGTGAATTCCAAAAGTGTTGGGGTTTTAGCTCTAGCCCAGCTGAGATTAGGGCCAAACCCTCAACATAACAATGTGGTCGGTGTCAGGAAAGAGGGACCTCAGGAGACCTTCTGATGGTTAAACAAGGGAAGGCAAGGTTTATTGGGGTGCTCCCCTGATGGAGAGCAAGGAGCAAGCGGCCCCTATAGAGCAAAGCTCTATCCCTTTAAGTGCTGGCTCTAGGCCTGCAGCATAGAATGCTGCAGGCTAAGTGCTGGTACAGCTCAGCCTTAAAGGCACAGCCACAGCCGCTGGTGTTCCGTGGAGGTCTGATGGTCTTGACTCTTGCAGCTCACCTTCTTTACCTCCCTCCTTCCCAAGGATGGGAGGAATTGGGAGGCTCTTCATGGCTTGCTAGATGCCTTTGGCTCTTTGGGGCCCCTGGGCTTGATCTCGCCAGCTTGCTAGAAGGTCTTGCTGGAGTAGGGAGGGCTGGTCCAGGTGATGAGGTTCAGGAGATGGTCAGAGAGGTCAGGATCAATAAGGCTACAGGGGGGTAAAGATGGGGTCCAGGAGCCCTGCTTTTATAGGGTCCTGGAGGGGTCACATGGTGGGGTTCAGCCAATCAGGGCCCACACCTGACAGGTACAGTGGGTAAACTGACATACCTGCCAGGTGGGGACAGTTATTACCTGAAAGTGGTGAGGGGAGCCAATCAAAATTAGGGTGGTTAAGGCAGGTCAAGCTGGCCGGGGGCCATCTTTGCTCGCTCAATGGGAGGGGCTGGTTTGAGTGAGTGAGATGAGCCCTGGGGTCAACTAGGGGTGAGCCCCTCAGGCTGTTATGAGGGACCCTAGCTGGGAAATATAATTTTAAAAATCCCCAACACAAGAGCAACATGTATATGACATCACTGGCCAACAAATCTCCCTGTGGTCACAGCTTCATCAGGATGGACAGCTTTATTTGAGGTTCAGCCAAAAAGATCCTGTACAGTTGATGAAACTTTGAGTATCCATTTTTGCCACCAACAAGAATCACTTTTCCTATGTCATTCTGACTGACTTCTGCATCTTGCATAGTGTTTTGGCATGGAGATACAGTCCTCTTGATTGGATCAGTGATGATCCCTTCAAATTAAAGCCAGGTCAGCTTCACATTAAAATGTTTGGGTCCAAAAGCCTCCACTGTATGATACAGCAAGTTGATGCTGTTCTGAACAGATGAGGTGAGTTTACACTTAACTTTCTCAGCAGCTTCCTGAACGCTTTGAATTGCTCTGTTGTTTTTGATCAAATCAAATCATGTCTCTCTTGGACTTCCTCCAAAACATGTCATAGTAAGGGCTGGCCAAAGTCTTCATCAACTAAGGAATTGTCCCCATTGATAGATTTCACCTCAAATATTTATGAATTCCCAGGTTAAGAAATATTAAAAGTTCTGCTACTTAAATTGTATGAATTAATGATTTTGACTTCTTATTTGTGAACATAGCATTTTTTGCAGGCTTCTCTATTTTCTAAAGTTTCTTTCATCTTTGTCAACACAGATGCTCCAATCTGACTTGGAGAATAATGTTTTCCATGAGCCTCTACTCAGACATCACATCATTGGCAGCATGGAAAAATTTAAAGGAACATTTTCAATGTATTTCTTTACTTCAGGGTCATCATAGCACTGGCCAATGTGACACTTAATGGTATAAAATATATTGTTTGGGTTGATTGTGGGGCTCCTTAGCCCAGGATTGGAGCCCCACACCCCACTGATGTTGAGTAAGACAGAGACACAACCACTCTGGGAGTCTTTCAGGGATGCAACTCAGAACCCAACCTTATTCCTGTGTACCGCACTTACAAGCATTTCAGGTTAGCCAAACAGAATCTGTGACATTTCCGTGATGTTTTGGGTTAGCCACTCAGCACCATATGACTCAGAAAAAAATTGAGAAGGGAGCAAGAAACTCGAGGAGGGACATATCCTGACTGCAGTAGCAGGAGCCATATTGCCTTGACCTCATGGACTCAAGTCGGGTGTGCCACAGCGAATCATAGTAAGTGTCCCAGGTGTGCCTCAGGATTTGAGGTGGGCTAGACACACCTTGGCCCAAGCAGACTCAGGACTGTGTTTCCTCCCTTCCTTCCTTGGCCCCATATTACTTTTTAGATTTATCCCTACAGTTGATCAATGGCCTGTTTCTCAGCCAGCATGCCAAGAAATCATTTACTATCTGTTATAAAGGTCAGAAATGAAGGAGTAGTTTGCCACCTTAGGCCAATACCTTCACTTAACTCACCATAACTGGCCACACAGGAGTTGATAGTACCTAATAAATACCAAGAACTGCTCCCTGAATTGCTTCTGATGTATAATCCTGCCTTGGAACAATTCTTAAAGATTCATGTAAAGCAATTACACCCATCTTGGTGCTCAAGGCTTGGTTCTTGGTGTCCCAAAAGGCTGATGCCTCCACCAGATGGACTGCTGCTTGTTGGCTGGCAATTAACATTATGGCTACTGGATGCAAAATGTATAAAGCAACAAAGAAGTAGAGTGACAGTGCATGACTGAGTAGAAGCACCACTTCTCATGCTAGAGCTATTTTTCAGAGAACAATCGGTTGCCATGGTGTGTCGAGGTTTAGCTCTAGCCTGGCTAAAGTTAGGGCCAAACCCTCAACATAAAACGTGGCCGGTGTCGGGAAAGAAGGACCTCGGGAGACCTTCAGATGGTTGGAGAAGGACAGGGAAGGTTTATTGGGGTGCTCCCCTTATGGAGAGCAAGGAGCAAGCATCCCCTATAGAGCAAGGCTCTATCCCTTTAAGTGCTGGCTCTAGGCCTGCAGCATAGAATGCTGCAGGCTAAGTGCTTATACAGCTCAGCCTGAAAGGCACAGCCACAGCCTCTGGTGTTCAGTTGAGGTCCGATGGTCTTGACTCTTGCGGCTCGCCTTCTTTACCCCCCTCCTTCCCAAGGATGGGAGGAGTTGGGAGGCTCTTAGTGGCTTGCTAGATGCCTTTGGCTCTTCGGGGCCCCTGGGCTTGATCTCGCCGGCTTGCTAGATGGTCTTGCTGGAGTAGGGAGCGCCGGTCCAGGTGATGAGGTTCAGGAGATGGTCAGAGAGGTGAGGATCAAAGGATGATATGGGGTCCAGGAACCCTGCTTTTATAGGGTCCTGGAGGGGTCACATGGTGGGGTTCAGCCAATCAAGGCACACAGCTGGCAGGTACAGCGGGCAAACGGACATAACTGCCAAGTGGAAACAGTTACTACCTGCAAGGTGGTGAGGGGAGCCAATCAAAATTAAGGTGGTTAAGGCTGGTCAAGCTGGCCAGGGGCCATCTTTGCTCACTCGATTGGAGGGGCTGTTTTGAGTGAGTGAGATGAGCCCTGGGGTCAACTAGGGGTCAGCCCCTCAAGCTGTCATGAGGGACCCTAGCTGGGAAATATTATTTTAAAAATCCCCAACAATGGTGCACACCTGTAATCCTAGCTACTTGGGAAGTGGAGGCAGGAGGATTACAAGTTCAAGTCCAGGGGCAGCCTTTGTAACTTACCAAGACCCTGTCTCAAGAAATAAAAAGGGGCCCAGGTTATGGCTCAGTGGTAGAGCACTTGCTTAACAAGTGCAAGGCCCTGGTTTCAACCCTCAGTACTGCATAATCACATCATCATCATTGTCATCATCATCATCATAGAAGAGTGAGTTCTTGATGTACAAAAAGAGATTCATGAGTTCATAAAAAAATCTAATGAGTAAACTAACTTTTCACTTTCAGGGAATGGTGGAGACTCAATCTTGAAAGCTAGTAAACAAAAGTAAAGAATCCAATGTTTCTCTCATGTGTTAGTCATCACTGTGACAAAATACATAGCATTAACAACTTAAGAGAAGAAAGATTTATTTTGGCTGATAATTTCAGAGGTTTTAGTCCATCATGGTAGAGAGGGTATGCCAGAGCATAGAAGCTCACATAATGTAAATAGAAAGACTGCCTGTACCCGCTGGCTTTCTCATTTTTCTGCTTTTATTCCATTTGGGCCCCCAGTCGAGAGGATGATGCTGCCAACTTTCAGGCTAAGTCTTTCCACATTAGTTATTCTCTCTGGAAATACTCTCCAAGAAACACTCAGAGGTGTGATTTATTACCCTCCTAGGCCTTTCTCAATCTAACCAAATTGATAAGATTAACAATCACTAGTTTACCCTTTTTTCAACTTGATCCCCAAACACATCTCTTTTTTTTTTCTGAGATAGAGTGTCACTATGTATCCCTGGCTAGCCTGGAACTCATTATGTAGACCAGGCTGGCCTCAAACTTACATGGATCCTCCTGCCTCAGCCTCCTGAGTGCTAGGTTACAGGTATTCATTACTGTGCCTCGCTTAAACAAACACATCTTCTTAGGCCTAAACTTTGTACTCCTGGCCCAGAAAAAGCTCATGTCCATCCCATAATGCAAAATGTATTCTGTCCATCTTCAAAAGTCCCTATAGTCTTAATATTTCCAATGTTCTGTAAAAAATCCAAGTTCAAATGTCCTCTAAGACTCAAGGAAAACTTTTAGATGTGAGTTCCTGTCAAATCAAAGAGAAAATTATATACTTCCAAAATACAATGGCATAGAGTAAGTGTTCCCATTTCCAAAGGGAGAAATGGAAGCATAGGAAGGAGGAATGAGACCAAATCAAAACTGAAATACAGTTTTGGGTGGCTCTACCTCTATGACCTTGCCCTTTGCATCCCAAATGGCTTCTCCCTTGGGCTGCTTGCATGCATTGCCTGCAGTTTTCCTCACCAGGTGTTCTACTTTCATGGAATGTTTAACTTCCTGAGGCTCCCACTGAATCTTTGCCTTCACTCTCACCTTTCATGCATCATCCTCTCAAGGGCTTCCCGCAGGGAACCTGACTCAGCCACATGCTTCCTGGCCTCCCAGGCTTTCTTTGCAAAACCAGCATCATGTGGATAACATCAAGTTCTAGCACCAGTTCTAGCAGTAACTGGGCACCTTAGACAGTGGTCTCTGAGTATCTGTGGAGCTGAAGTAGAGGATGTACTTCCCTAGGTGATTCTGTGCCAGCCCAGTTCCCCAAAGCTCTCTACTCAAATCAGAGTCTTCTAAATGAGTTAAACCCTTTACACCCTTGAGCCTGGGATGGGTAGGATTCTGCCAATTCCTGAGGTGCCTTCAAGGGTCCTTTCCTATTATCCGATGGAATGTACTGAACTTCTTTTTAATCACACTAATCTCTTCAACACACACTTTCCTTGTATGCAACTTTAAAGGAGTATCTTTCCTGGTCAAACTGCAGGTTTTTCAAATCTTTCCCTTCTACTCTTGATTCTCACTATAAACTTAGACAAAAGCAGCTAGCAATAACCATGCTTCAATCTGAATGCTGGGCTGCATTGAAATTTCTTCCAACATATTTAATACTCCATCATCATTAAATTCAGCCTCATATGAAGTCTCAGGACAGGGACACAAAATAGGTAAGTTCTTTTTCCAGAGTGTAACACACATGACCTCTAGTCTGCTTCCAAACAGAGTTCTCATTCCCATCCAAAACCTCATGAGCACAGTCTTTAGCCTCCACATTCCTTTCATAATTCTGGTCTTTGTTGTTGCTGTTGTTGTTTGTTTTGTTTTCCTCAAGACAGAGTCTCACTATGTAGACCAGGCTGGCCTCAAACGCACTACAAATCCCAGGCTGGCCTCAAAATTGCAGTCTTCCTGCTTTAGCCTCCCAAGTGCCAAGATTATAGGCATGTACTACAATGCCTGGTAGCATTCTGGTCTGAAATCCAACCAGAATCACTTGTTCAGCTCTGTTTATAGTATTCTTGGACTTTTCTAGCTTGCTTCTACAAACTTTTCTAAACTTCTCCCATAATCCATTTCTTTTTTTTATTGGAAAATTTTAATGTACACCTTAATGTGATTCATTCTGACATGCTTTTCATTGTGACATTTCCATATATGCATTTTGATGAACACTATTCATATAGGTTACCCCTTACCCTCCCCTATGCTTCCCCCCTCCCCCCCTCCATCT
>VMDO01033612.1:0-17781 GCA_007922755.1 Pedetes capensis
TCTCTTACCTATTTGCTTTAGCTAGGATTTTCAAAACTACATTGACTGATATATTAAAATTACTGAACATGAATAAAGTCCTATAGTAGTCTGTGTTCTATAAATATTGAAATCTAGCTTGTATTATTCTCAAGCAGAAGTCTATTACTTTTACATAGAAATCTATGACTATATAATATAGTAGTTTTGCAATTTTAATATTCTTGAAACTTTATAATTAATTTTACGTTGCTTTGCCAAGTAACTTGTAACTAGGTAAACACTGATTATTGAGCAAGAAAAACAATGCAAAATTAAGTACTACATAAAAAGTATTGAGTACTACAAACAAAAAGATTGAAGAGATTAGGATTATTGAGCCCCATGAAACATTAATAAAATACTACCCTAAATGACTAATTACCTAAAGTAGAAAATATCTTAATCTATGGCTGAAGCTGTGACTATTACTTAAATGTTTATATAATGGAAAGAAAGCATTTATAATTTTTGTGCAATGATAAGAGTTGAAATTTTTGAGCTGTCACTCTGTGTGAGGTACTTTACATGCATTATCTATTTCCTCACAATAATAGCATGAAGTATTATATTTACTGCAACCTCCAAGAGAAAAGTCCTGAATCAAAATTCATATGCTTAGCATATGATGAATCTGGAATTGAAACTCAGGTGGATCGTTCATATGAATGAACATAATAATCAAGTCCCTATTTCTCAAGTGTGTAGCCTAATGTTCTTTAGATCCTAGTATAACATTTTGGGAAAAGGTGGTGGAATTTTTTTATGTAATCTTTTTTTTCTTTTTTCCCTTAAATAATAGATGTTAGTGAGGTACAGAGTACAGAGTGAGGTACAGAGTACAGGTACATTGTGCAACTATTACATCACTTTTGGTTACACTTTCATCCACTTACAATGTTTATGGAACCTTGATTAATATGTAGTAAAACTCATATGCATTTATGAGTTATATTCCCCTATTTTTCCCATGTACCCATGAAGTTGTATCATTTCTATTGAGATTACCCTCTCCTCCTTTATACCTTTACATTATTTCCTCTTCCCTTCCCACCTTCCACAACTTTCCTTTCCTTTTTCTTTATGTAGTATTAAAATTTGCATGTCAATATTTCTATAAATTCAAGTCATAAAAGTTTTAATGTCTGTAATGCTTAAATTGCCTGCAGCCGTAGCCCTGTGGCATCCGATCCTGTCAGATCTCAGAAGCTAAGCAGGGTCGGGCCTGGTTAGTACCTGGATGGGAGACCACCTGGGAACACAAGAAGCTGTAAACTGGGAAGAAGGACCTGGCAACCCCCTCCCAAAAATCAATCTGCCATTGAAAACCCTATGAACAGCAGAGAAGCACTGACAATAGTGTTTCCCCTGTTGTACAGAGGGTCACTATGAGTCGGATACCGACTCGACAGCACCTAACAACAACAATAATGCTTAAATATTCCTCCATTATTTATTCTGGGAGATTTTTATAAGATGATAAAGGACGTAAGGCTACATGTATTAAGAAGACATTCCAATTGCAATCTGAAATTACACAAAGGGTATTAGTTACCTGTCAGTGTACACTATACATCCATAAAGTGGTAGCATAAAGCCATGCACATTTATTATATCTCTACCCCTGTGCATTGCCTACAGCTGTACCACTGTGGCCTCCAATCCTGTCAGTTCTCAGAAGCTAAGCAGGGTCATGCCTGGTTAGTACCTGGATGGGAGACCACCTTGGAATACCAGGCTCTGTAGACTTGTGAGAAAGACCTGGCAACCCACTAGCATAACACAATCAGCCATTAAAAACCCTATAAATAGCAGAGAAGCAATAGCAATACTGTTTCACCTATTGTATGTAGGGTCGCTATGAGTCAGGCACCAACTTGATTGCACCTAACAACAATCCCTGTGCATGAGGAGTCCAGACATGGCCCAGATAGGTTTCTTACATGGCAGTAATGAATGTGATCATTTGGGCTGCAATCTCAACGTTAACTGGGGGAGGATCTGTTTCCAGGTTTCTGTGATTATTGAAGTGTCTTGATATGTGGGCCACTTCACAGGGTAGCTCACAACATGGCAGTTTGCTTCAATAAAGCCAACGGTTCCCTGAGTAAATACAGTGTCTCATAGCAAGATAGAAATTATGCCATGTGAATGCTATCATGAAAGTGACACCTACACCCTTTGTCCTTTTTTCTTGATTAGAAGCATGTCACAGGTTCTACCCACACTCAAGGGAATGGAGTCACACCTGGGTGTGAGTGACTGCTAGAAAGTGAAGATAATAGAGGACTATCTTAGAGTGTATCTTAGGAAATATACATTATCGGGTGAATAGTCCTTGGTAAAAGCCAAAGAAAAACAACTTTTGAATCAATATGTTCCCAAGCAGAAAAAACAAAATGACATTTCTACCCACTCCCTTCCCCACCTCACCCCACCTATCTCTAGATCTCAGCTCACAGACACATCCACAGAGAAGCCTTTTCTGACATGCCTCTCCCTAACCACTAATGGATCAGTTGTTTATTCCATGCACTTTTTACCCTATACATCTCTAAAATGTATTAGTGATCTAATATTTGTTAATTTTAATTTGTATTGGTTGTTTGATTAAGTAACTACACATTAAGTTGAAGAGAACAGAAACTATATATGGATGTTCAATAGTATATTCCCATCTCTCAACACAGTTTATAACACAGAATGAGAAACAATTAAAATATGTGAGAAGGAGCTGATGTTCGGGGCACTAACCTGGATTCAGGGGTCCTGAGTTCCAGTGCAAGTTCTTTCAAATTAGCTGTGTTACCTCACTCAAGCTCAATAAACTTTCTGAGCCTCAGGTTTTTCATTTGTGAAAACTAACTACACAAATAGATAGAATTTTGATGTACTTTTGTGATTTCATACTGATAATACTGAGTAAATTTTTACTGCATTGAATTTTTCCCCTAAATTTCCCAGCAATCCCCTTCTTCATCTTTTGACCAATGATTTTGAAGCATTAGCTATTTACAGCAGGCAACGTCAGAGGATAGGAGAATAATGTAAGAAGCTTAAGCCAACATTTTCAAATTTTACATATTTTAAGAAACACACCTGATGTTCTTCAGAGTCTATTCATTTGGATAGCCCAGCTATGTTATAATTCAATATGTTTTCTTTTCCCTAGATAAATCAAACCCTCACCCACTCAAACAAAGCTATATTACATACATGCTATTTCCAGTCAAGATGTGGGCATCATGTCTTCCTCTTCACCTGTCCAATTCCCTCTTTAGACCCAGAGGGTTTGTTAAATGAAATGGTGTTATAGTCCTAAACCAATGACATCTTGAGAAAAATACAAAGCTCTAAAAAAAGAAGGCATTGTGGAATCCTCTGTGTAGCAGAGAATTAGACTATTATGTGGGAGAATATTGTAGCATCACAATAGTGCAGCTGACACACTTGGCCTGTTTTCATCATGACTGCATATTGACTTTATTTAGTAAGTCCCGAGAACTTCTCATACCAAGCAGTGTTAAGTCTTGTTTGTGATCTGAATCTTATGTATGCAATGAATAAACTTTCCTTTGATTTCAGTATAATTCCATGGCATGAAAGTGATAGAAGAACACAAATACTACATAGGGAATCCAGGAGCAAGATGTTACTCTACCATTCCCCAAAAGTATAAGTCACACTCATGCTTATTGAAATTTGTGTCATTGGTTGTGCCATAGTAACAGTGCACCATGTCCCTAAGGGTAACTGATGACTTTCCTATAGCCTTTTCCAGGTCACTCATTTATAGTGATTTATGACAAATGAAGAGAAATTAGTCGAAAATGAAGGCCAAGAATAACTTACAATTGGTTGTTCAAAGCACAATCAACATGTTCTTTTAGAACACCTTTATATATTTTTTTAAATCTCATTCCCCCTCTTCGTAGTGGTTGTTTAACTGAGAGACTATGATTATAGAATTTTTGGTTTTCTTTGTTAATGTGTGGCATATGTGTTAAAATCACCCCAGTGCACAAATGTGGGTAGGAGAAATGGCAAGTGCAGAAAGGTGTGGAGTTTCAGCGTCATTTTTAATAGTACTTTGGGGTCAGAAAAGTCCTTGGGCTGAGACCATAAATGATACCTGACAGAATACAGCCCTGAGAAGTCTTGAAAGTGACATATGGTAGGATTCTCACTGAAAGGGAATCTAGGCCAAAGTGACTGGCTTGCCATAACATTCATCTAATACATGACAGAAGAAGCATGCAGGCTTGGAAATAATGAGCCTCCTCTCCTGTTAGGAAATGGTGTGCCTCTTGAAGTTCATATTCATGTTAAAAATATAACAAAAATATCATTGGCAATATTTAGTGAGTACTTATTTTGCGTCAAGCCCTGCATAAGTGTTTTACTTGTTAAGTCAGTAATCACAATAATACTCAGAGGAAGGTATTACCATATTATTATGTCATTTAATAGAAGAAACTGAGGGCTTACAAGGTTATATAAATTGCCCAATATGACACATCTACTACATAGTAGAGCAGAATTCAAAGCTAAGCAATATTAACTAGTGTCTAAAATAACTATGTTCTAAATTTCCTTCAACATATTTGCATATGTACAGAATTATCTCATTGCTACACTAAATAAAAACTTTTAAATATTATCATTTCTATTAAAAAGAATATTGACACTACACTCATAGTCTGTAAGCAAAGTCAAGAATTGTCCATGTGTAGTTTTTCTTTTGTTTGTGTTAATGTGTCCCATAATATTATTTCAGTTATTACTTGAATTAATAAGATATGACAACCAGTTTATAGTAGTTGTCCTGAACCATTTTAGGTTTTTTCTCTAATAACTCATAACTCAAAAACATCAGGTTCCTTATTGCTATTGAAGAGAAGTATTCTTATTAAATGTAGACTAGATGAATTCACTTTAAAATATTAAAAATTATTGTTTTATTCTTTTCTAATGAGACCAACTAATATTTTGAGCCAAATTGTTTATAAACTTATTTCTATTTATGTATCCATATATAACAAATATGTAAATAAAAATAAGTTCAAACTACCATTAGAAAGTACTAATTAGAAAGTATAATTCCTGATTGCAAATATATATACACATTTTTTATGCACATGTACTTGTGAGAGAATGAGATCAAGAATAAGAGGAGAAAGAACACATGCCAAAGTACTTCAATTAATACTGTATTTGGCAAATGTCTTTTGGAACCAGATACTGTCCTGGGAGCTAAATGTAAACACATATATCAACAAATATATTTGTTTGCATTTACTACAATTGTCTTATCTACAGCCATACCACCCTGGCGTCCAATACCATCTGATCTCAGAAGCTAAGCAGGGTCAGGCCTGGTTAGTACTTGGATGGGAGACCGCCGGGGAATACCAGAAGCTGTAGGTTTGAGAGAAGGACCTGAAATCCCACTCCCAAAATAATCAGCCATTGAAAACCCTGTGAACGGAAGAGAAGCACTGTCATGCCAGGTATGGCATGGTGTTAGGGAGCATTTTTTCCTGTTGTATATAGGGTCACTATGAGTGGTATTCAACAGCACCTAACAACAGCAACAACCATTGTCTTGGTTTAATAAAAATCAAGTGATAGAAAGTTGCTGATGGAAAAATTTGAGAAACAGAAACATTTCATTTTTTCCATAAAGTTTTCCTCTAATTGAGATAGATTTATTTGTGTGAGTGACTAATATTTTTGGTTAGGTATATAAGACATAATATAGCTATACTTCTCAAAATACTTTTCATGGGACATTGTGTCAAATTCTGGAAAAGGGAAAATAAATTTAGGAAATACTATCTACTTCAATTATTTAAAATATACTTCAGCGCAGTAAAAGTTCAGAAAAGTCCTGTAGTAAAGATACCTATTCAATTTTGTTTTGCTCATTGTTTCCACTAATGTATGTGTTTAAAGTAGTATACTTCACTGATCTAAGCTGCCACCAATTGAAAGATCACCATTATATAATATACCATTATGGAATAAGTGTTTCCAATTAAACAATAATACAAACTTCCTTTACCCCTAGCATTATTTTACTCCATCAAAGCAACTCTTTTATACATCAACTAATTCAGACACTAGTTTTTGAACACAGGTCATCCTTATGTGTACATAAACATTTTTTAAATAATTAAAATAAACTGATCAAGTAACTTCACATTTGGAGGCTTACTTTTCTGGAAAATCCACTAGTGTTTGTGCATTTCTCATCCAGCATCATTCTCAGTAACATCAAGAGTGTTGACCATGTAATCTTCTTTCAAATGATGATGCCTAAAATTTTCTTTCTAATCCCTTAAAGAATTCAGCAAATTTTGGTCTTGGTGCTCCCTTCATTTTCCTAGGAGGCATCATACTACGTGTGGTGTTATTGTTGTTGTTAGGTGCCCTGGAAGTGTGTCCAACTCATAGCAACCCTCATAGAGTTTTTAATGGCTGATTGTTTTGGGATTGTCTTGGAAGTGGATTGCCACGTCTTTCTCCCATTTTTATGGTACTAGGAATTGAACCTGGGACCTCAGAGACTGCAGAACAGCACTCTACCAACTAAGTTAAATCCCACCCAATATGTGTATTAGTGAAGGCTTTCTAGAGAAACAAACCAATCCAATAAGCTGCAAACCTCAAAACAAGGAGGACCAATGAGGCAGTCCTAGTCTGAGGCTGAGGCCTTCCTAGAAGCTCCCTGGAAAGTTGCTCCTCTAAGTTCATGCTGAAAGGCTGAAGAAGCTGGAGTCTGATGTGTATGGGTGATGGCAGCAATAATAGAAGCCCTCGCTCACGAGGAATGGAGTTTACAAGTGTTGGTGGGCTTCCTTCCTTCCACACAGGCTCCAGCCTATTGGATGGTACCACCCACATTCAGGGTAAGTCTTCCTTTTCAGTTTGCTGTTCTACATACCAATAGTCTCTGAAGACACTCTCACAGACACACTAGGAAGTGGGCTTTAATAATTTCCTGGGCGTCTTTCAATCCAGTCAAGTTGACAATCAATATTAACCATCACAGAAGGGTTTTATTTAATTATCAGTCAAGGTACATTTAATCACCTGTTAATTAATCACTAAAACTGCAAGTGGGCTGGGATTTAGCTCAGTTGGTAGAGCGCTGCTCTGCAGTCTCTGAGGTCCCGAGTTCAATTCCCAGCACCGCAAAATGGGAGAAGGATGTGGCAACCCACTCCCAAGGCAATCCCAAAACAGTCAGCCATTGAAAACGCTGTGAGGGTCGCTATGAGTCGGACTCGACTCGAGGGCACCTAACAACAACAACAAAACTGCAATTGGTCAGTAACTCCACAAAGGGGAAAGCAAGCTGTACATATTCAGGCAATGACAACTAATGTATGATTGCCTTCTCTCTTACAACAATTAAGATGCCATTGATTGTAAAAACATATCACTATTTCAGAGATGTTACAATAAGATAATATGTCATAGAACTGAAGAAACAATTATATTGATAATCCTACTGAGCTAGTTATGTATAGGACATAATTTGTGAGACACATTATGGACATATTTTGGTCAGTCAATTGCACACTGAAATCTCCTAGCTGATATAAATTGTCAGACTGCTAGAATAACTCCCAATTATGTCACATATCATCACTGATTGTTTATTTCTAGGGATTCAAGTGTGTGTAACATCTTGAATCTTCATATTGATCTGTCAGGGCAGAGAGAATTTGCCTTGTAGGTCTTAGCCTTTGGGGAATAATTAATGTTTTGTACCATCACCCAGATTTTTCTGTAGAGAACTTTTAAACTCTCTCCAGTTTTATGATCATATTAGAATGGAAAAGAGCATGGATTTTGATATTAAAGAGAGGTAAGTAATTTCTAACTCTGCAATTAGAAGGACTCTAATATTTTCTATTTCCTAAGTTAACCTGAGCAATTTATTTAACCATTTAAAGATTCAATTTCATTCTTAAACAGGAAATAATAATAATCTACAGGGTACAGAGACATGAGAAGTAATACACTAACTTGTTTACCTGGAAATAAAGTCCATTAAATAATATTTTGTCACTGGGTGTGGTGGTACACACCTGTAATCCCAGCAATTTGAGAGGCAGAGGCAGAAGGATTGTAGGTTCGAGGCCAGAGGCAGCCTGCTTAACTTAGCAAGACTCTGATTCGAAATAAAAAAAAAATTAAAAAATAGGCTGGGGTGCAACCCAGTGGTAGATCACATGCAAAGCATGTGCGAGGCCCTGAGTTCAATTCCCAAGTACTGCAAAATAAATAAATAAATAAATAGATGATAGATAGATAGATAGATAGATAGATAGATAGATAGATAGATAATTTTGTATGTTGTTCCAATATTTTGAGAGCTTCACCATGCCATATCATGGCATACCATACCATAGATAAATGGATGAATGGTTGTCCTATTCCAAAAATGACTTGACATGGCCTTCTAAATTCGTATGACATAGAGGATAGAATACAGAGGGACATGTCATCACTTATAAATTTAGCAGTGTTTGCAAAAGAAATCAGTTGCTCAGTACAATGCTTTTTGAGATTTTGATTTCATACAGGAAATTGCTCCTGAGATGTCTCATAAAATAAAATAAAACAAAATATCACTGAAAGATGAGATAGTCCAGGACCTCATGACAGTACAAAATGCTAGTACAATAACAAGTTTGGGGTAGCTATTTTTTAAAAATTGACCTTCACTGAAAACCAGTACCATAAAGCTAAATCCTCACTTAGATTTTACAGTGACCAAAATAATATTCAAATATACATCTCTATATTATGCTAAGTTGATTTTAGATAATATTTAGACCACCTCCTGGCTGTTCAAGATATAAGATGTATTAGGAATCTGTCTAGGGCCTCTAATTAAAGTGGACTCAGACAAATGTGGTGGCACCTATCTGTAATCCCAACACTAGGGAGACTGAGGCAGAAGGATAAAAAGTTTTAGGCTAGCCTAGGGGTTGGGGTTTAGCTCAGTAGTGTAGAGTGCTACTCTGTGCTCTCTGAGGCCTTGGGTTCAATATCTAGCATGGCAAAATGGGAGAAGGACTTGGCATTCCACTCCTGAAATAATTCTGAAAGAGTCATGGAAAACTGTATGAATAGCAGAGAAGCACTGATGTAGTGCCAGGTATGGCACCTTGTCAGTAGTGTTTTGCTCTGTTGTACATAGGGTTGCTATGAATTAGACCTGACTCAACAGCATCCAACAACAACAAGGCTATATAGCCAGGTCAAGGCCAGCCATGGCTGTCTATGGAATGAAACTCTGCTCCAAAAAAAAAAAAAATTAATTAATTAATTAATTAAGCAAATAGAAACAATTTTAAAGATGTATGTTATTATATACACGAAGAAGCAACACATTAAAAGCCAAAAATAGCATAATTAGTGATAGGCTAAATTTCAGGTGATTGAGTTAATATAAAGAGAATATGAGGTAGACATCTTTTAAATAGAAGATATAGCTGGACATTTTTGATATCTCAGAATATCAATGGCCTTTGTAAGCATGATATTAAGGGCAGTAAACACAAAGGAAAGATTGTTAGCATTTATAACTTTAAAATTAAAACATTTCATATTACAAAACGTGCCTAAATATTTAAATATTTTGAAAATTTATGCCATGTTTTCTTGTATCCAGAATGTTTATTCAAAGAGAAAAATGTAGACACTTCTATGGTAAACTGGGAAAAGAGAAAGAATTAGCAATTCTTAAAAGAATAGGCCAAAATCAAATTGACTTCAATATTAATAAATTTAAGATAGTGAGATACCATTCATCTCCACATAGTAAAAACATGGTAAATTAAAGAATAAATTAAAATAGCAAGGAAGAGAGATTGGCTTCTTATACATACTGTTAGAAGACATATAAATTTTTCTAATCCTTCTGGAGGACACGATCATCTCATATTATCTGTGAGGGATTGGTTCTAGAGGGCTCCACAGATACCAAGATCCACAGATGATCAATTCTGTAATATAAAATGAATATAGGATCCTCATATAATTTACACATATTCTCCCATATATTTTTTTCTCTTTTTATTGGTAAATGTTGGTCGGATACAAAATAATACAGCATGGGCTTTTTTCCATTATGCAACTATTATATCACTTTTGGTTACATTTTTATCAACTTACAAGGTTTATGGAATCTTTTGACTAATATGTAGTAAAACTCATATGCATTTTTTGTTGTGTTCTCCTGTTTTTCCCAGTTGCTCATGAAGTTTCATCATTTACACTGAGATTATCTTCTCCTCTTTTATCCCTCTACACTGCTCCCATATACTTTTAATGATGTCTGTTGTTAGGTGTCGTTGAGTGGAGTCCAGCTCATCAGGACCCTATGTACAGCGGAACAAAACACCCCAATTCTGTGACAGGCACACTGATATTATTTATGTTTAAACTCATTGTTACAGACACCATGTCAATCCATCTGGTGGGGGTTTTCCTCTTTTGCGTTGACCTGCCCCTCTCCCAAACATGATGTCTTTCTCCAGGGATTGGTCCCTCCTGACTACGTGTCCAAAATACCTAAGACACAGTTTAGCAATCCTTGCTTTCAAGGACCTGGTGAACCACTCCTGAGAAAACTAGCCATTGAAAACCCTATGAATAGGAAAGAATATAATATATATCCTATGCAAATAGTTAAACAGTATTGTACTACCTTGTTCAGGGAATAATGAAAAAAAAATTCTCTACATGTTCAATGTGGAATTTTTTTCATGTATTTTTGGTCTGCACTTTGTTGAATTTGTGGACATAAGACTGGTGGATATAGAGGGTTAAGTGTATAATTTTAAAGTCTTTAAGTATATGAGCTATCAGAATGTTTTCCTTCTAGAGATTACTCTATTGAAATAACCAAGGGTATAATAATATTTTACATAATGATATTTGTTGATTATAAACTTACAAATAATTTTCACATTCAACCATAGGGAGATGATTAAATAAGTTATGACTAACTTATAGGATAGAATTCCAAAATGGCATTAAAAACAAAGATACAAGAGGGTGAGAGAATGGAGAGAACACATAAAGGGTGACTGGATTTCATCAGTCCTCATATATGATTACTACACACTTATCAAAAATATTTTTTAAAAGTTTAAAATGTTCAGTGTACCCCTTAATGTTTTTTTTCTGTATTAGGGGCTTGAACTTAGTGACTCACACATACTAGGGAAGTGCTCTCTCACTGAGTTGCATCGTATCCCTTCTTTTTATTTTTATTTTTTTTTAATTTTAGAGAGGGTCTTGCCTAGTTGTGTAAGCTGCCTCTGGCCTCAAACTTGCAATTCCCCTGCCTCAGCCTCCCAAGGCACTGGGTTTATAGACATGCACCACAGTGCCTGGCTGAAATGTTTTTAAAGTTACAGAAAACTTCTAATTGACTTTGAAAAGTGTTCTTGACATTGTTTTAGGAAAAAAGCAAGTTATAAATGCATATTATACTATGAATAATTTTTACAAGAAAAGTATCTATATGTTATATATAAAAAGAAAAGTCTAGAAAACTATAATATGTGCATAGACATATTACAGGAGAATTTTAAATATTTCATGTTTATGTCTTTGTGTCATTTGCAAGGAATATATACTTTTCAAATAATTTAAAGACATTTAAGAAAAACTAATAGATAAATCATGTGCAAATCTCCCCTTTCTATTGGAAGAAAGATAAAACCAACAAAATAAAAGCAAAATGCACCCAGATAGATCAGTAACATTATTAACATATCAATATTTGTTTTGCATTTTCCATAAAATATGTGAGTGAGTTAGGGATCAGGCATTGTGGCTGCTTAAGGTTAAAGGAAGCAGAACACTATCCTGAAGTTCCTGACTTGGAAATATTTCCCAGACATTGTAGATTTTATAGTCCATTTTTCTCACTGGATATCAAATTGACCTTTATTTTAAAAGGCTGCTGTACTCATTTACTTTTTTTCTTTACATATTCTTTTTGCTCTAGAACCAAGCAGTGACATATGGGATCTTTATTAGCAAATCAAACTGGAGTTTGAGGCAATTACTTAGAAAATTCAGTCTCAAGACCTGTCCTACCTTGTTGACTAAGAATTTTAGACAGTTAAATAAGTTCAGAAATTGTCTGAGACTTGGTTCTTTTATATGACATGGCTTTCCATAGAAGCTATGATCTTAGTAAAATTTGTTATCTCATTTTTATTCCATTAAAATGAAATTGCAGTAATAACAGCAAATGATAAATTCAACGTGTTATTACTATGTATTATTAGCTGGGATGACCCATCATCTTGTTAATGTATTTCTGTCCTGTGACATCCTAATGAGAGTTTAGGAGCTTAAGTAGTATGTACACCCATAAAGAATGGATAAATTAAGATGGTAGGTCAAAAGAGCAGTTTCAAATAAAAAATAAGAGTAAACAAAAACTCAATTACAAGTAATCTGCTAAACTTCCAACACAATATAACTTTCAGATACTATAGAAAATAATGATCACTAATTGGCTTAAAATGGATTCTTCTTACTATATTTGAAGAGAAAAAAATGTGGATCTTTATTTAAAAAGCTTCTGAGGACAGATGCTCAAAGTAAATAACAAAATATAAGATGATTTTTAATTTATATGAAACATTAAGTATCATGAAAATAAATTCTTAAACTATGCAAATGGTTGTCTCATAATATGCAAATATATTAATATGACATCATTTTATATAAACTATGGTTATTGCATAGTCAAGACTATTATGCATAAGGAAAGATTGGAAGATTTCTTAGTTCTTTTTCTCTTTTTTTGAGTAGCAAGTTGTGGTTTTTTATTGTTGTTTTGTATGTTTTCATTTTAATTAATTATAACTGACAGTATTATATATATACTTTTACATTTTTTTAACATTTTTTTCATGGGTTTTGGGTTTTTTAGACAGACTCTCATTATATAGCCCAAGCTGGCCTTGAATTTGTGACCTCCTGCCTGCACCTCTCAAGTGCTGGAAGTACCACCAAACTCAACTCATATTCTTATATAGACAGTTGTTTTAATATGTGAATTATATTTTTTCAATTAGATATATGACTGATTTACTTAAGTATTCCTTGTTAAAGAAAAATTTAACCTATTTAACACTTTAACACTGTAAAATATATTATTATGCATAAAGTTCTAAGTTTTAGCATAAAAATCAAGATAATTTGTCTTCAGACAATATGATTATGGGGAACTAGAAGTCTGACACATACCAGATGTCTACTAGGGAAGAACCTCACTGAGATAATTAGCAATCTTCCATCTAATATTTACTTAAAAACTTAAAATGTGATTACCTTAAATATATGAATTTAATATTACCATATAATATTATTAATGATGGTGAAAGACAGCTTATTAAATAAAACCTAATAACCCATAAATGTTATCATTTACCTATTAATCAAACTTGAAAACCTAAAATTAATTAAAATGGTCCCCTTTTTCTTACTCATTATTAATTTTTATCTCATCATAAAAGCCAGGGCTTTTGCAAATCTAATTGAAAGATTGACCTTAAAAATTCACAACTTAAAAGTTTTCTTTAAAAAGTAATAATGCATTCAGATACCTTCAGTTGCAAACTTCCTCCCTTGTCTTAGTCTACTTTTGCCATGTATGCCTTACCTTCTAATGTATGTATTTGTATTTCTCCCTGGTCGAATGTAAGCTCCTAGAAGAAGACATTTTTGTTCACAGAGAACATTCCAAATGCCTAGGAAAAGTGCCTTATATGTAATTTGACCACAATAAATATCTATTGAATTACTCATACCTTGACCTCCATGTTTTCTCCCTCTCTCTTTCTAGCTCTAGCTCTAGAATCTCTAGGCCTAACTCACTTTTGTACCTACAATTCCAGAGAAAATACTGGTTTGGCTTCCTAAAGGATCCCAAAAACTTCTGAGTATAGTTTTTGTTAGGCTGACTTGTTTACAGGCCCATTCCTGAGTCAACCATTGTGATCTACTAGTATGTAAGGTAGAGTCTTGAGTGTTACTCAAATTCTGGCCGGGGCAACAGTCCCTGGGAGCTTGTAGAAATGCAGATTCTTAGATCCTACCCCAGACCAACAGAATCAGAATTTTCATTTTAACAAGATTCACTGATGATGTGACTTTGTTCTGTGCCTTTAGATGGAACTAGAAGAGCAGGGAAAGGCATGATTGAGCCCCACCCTAACTGAAAGAGAGGGACAGTTGCCTAAAGAAAACTATTTTTTTTACCAGAGGATAGAATGGATATCAGGCATGCAAAAACAACAACAAACACCAATTGCAATGTGGATTATGTTTTAGGTAAAATTATATGTACCAGGCAATGTACTAGGTCTTTTCCAGACCATATTTAGTATTCACAGTGTCCTATAAGATATTATCACATGGGGTATATTAGGCTTCAAGAGGTAAACAATTTTTCCAAAATTGTTCTTGGGCAAGAAATGAGAAAATTTATCTGTAATATAATATTAAGTATGGATAAGTGCCATGAAGAAAAATTAAGCAAGACAGAAATAGAGCATGACTAAGAATGATGGGAGGAAGGGATCATTTAGACAAGAGAATCAGGTTAAACCTAGAGAAATAGAATTTGAGAAAAGGCTTAGGCCAAGTAAAGGATGACTCATGAAAGTTCCAGAAGAATACCATTACTAACAGAAAAATAATTACAAACCTTTTAATTGGGAATGAACTTGGCACATTTGAAAAAAAGTAAGGAGGAGGAAAACACAAACAAACTACTAAACAAACCAGTATGGCTTTAAGGATGCATTCATAGAGATGGATATTTCATGAAGAATATTCAGACACTGTTTAAGAGATACTCAATTATTCTTAGTACAATGGATAATCACTGGCAGTTTTTGAGCAAAGGAGTTGTAGGGAGAAATTGGGAGGAAATTGGCAAAAACCTGAAAACTGGGAAAATGGCTTTTGAAGATCTGGTTTGTAAATTAGAAATCTAGGGAAAATGAAAGTAACTTGGTTAGACATTTGTACAAAACCTTCACAAATCCCCCGAACCTGGACAATTGGACTCAAAGCTGATTGGCTCAGGCCATTCCATAGGCGAGTTATATAAGGAGCTGCACTGCAGCAGCTCAACCTTTTTCTCTCCTGGACTATCGGCAAGGAAACAACGTCCCTTTTTTCACCCAGACCACCAAAGAGGAAACACCTCTCTTGCCCAGGCCTTCTGTGAGGAAAGAATGCTCTCCTACTGCAACCAGCGAAGCAAGAACTCTCTCCTTGTGACCCCTGAGACCATCAACATGTGACACCCGACCTTGAGGCTGTATAAGAGCTGCTAGCACTTAAAGCTGTATGCTTTGGGTTTTCTCTCTGCCCTGATAAAGGCAGAAATAAGAGCTGTGTTTGTCCCCGCAAGGCAAAAGTGCCCGAGGCTTTTCCTTTCTCCCATCTCCACCAGCATCCTCAGGGACGCAGGAGTCCGCACCCCTCACCCGAGGGTCCCGATTGAATTGTGTTTCGTATCTGTGTGCATGGCGGTGCCACCCATCTGAACATCCAGGCCGGACCAGGAGGCGAGTGCCCCACAAGGAGTAGCATGATTTGACGGGTGTTTTAAATATATCCTCTATGAAGTAGGCACCAGTACATAATGGATAAAGATATCAGGGGGACCAGATAGGAGGAAATTGCAGTGCTGGCCTAGGCAAGAGATGTGAGAGGTGGGGCCAGGAGGAAATAATAGAGGACAGAGGATATATTGTGAAGGTTGGGCCAACAACAATTGCTAATGAATTAGATACATATGTGAAGTAAAGAGAGTTACTCCTAGGATATTTCCCTGGTGAATATTTATACCAAATATGGAAATTGAGAATATCGGAGATGCAGCCAGATAGAGAATCAGATTTTGGACTTCTTGTGTTTGAGATGCTTATTAGAGAACCCAGCAAATTGCTGAGTAAACAATTGGATAAACTACTTTGGAGAGGTATGAGTTGGAGATACGAGTTTGGGGGACTACTAAAATGGTATTTCCAATCATGAATCTGAATATGCTAATTCATGCCCTATTTCACTGTCACTAAATTCTGCAGGCACTACAAAAGTCCTGCCATTTTACAGCTTGCCCCACTGGAAATAAGGCATCCTCAATGTCTGTAGTAGAGAAAAACAGAGCAGGAGAATCTCCTAGCCACTATTCTAACTCTAAGATGAGAAGTGTCAATTTTATGTCCCTTTCCACCACAGTTCATTGGCCAGGACCAGTCAGATGCCCCTCCCTAGGTGGAGGGGTCTAGGAGATGTGGAGCTATAGATGGAGTGTTTGGTGAGCTTTGCTATCTCTTGCATGATATCTCACTTTAGGAACATATGGATACCGAAGGGAAAAACCATTCTCAGCAAAATATTGAAATAAGCACAGTATTTTTGTGCATTTCTAAAGGTAATTTAACATAATTATATAGAACAAAATCCAAGTTTCAGTGCCAATGCAAAGGGATAGCTTAGACTTGGTAGAGAAAGAAGGTTTTAGCTTTTCCCAATAATCTGCATTATTCTCCATCTTCCTTTTGCCATATCCAATCTGGGCAATTAGTGTTTTCTCTGAGCTGTTGTAAAATGGTTTGCAAATGAATGTTCAAACTTGTCTTCCAATCAGAAAACTACTCATGAAACCCTGCTAGAAAAAACTACTTATGAAACCCTTGTAAAAATTATTCTGAATCCATGTGATGGAAAGGACAAAATATTGATGTTAAATAACTGTTATTCAATAATCCATCCCAATTACATCCACCCACATCATAAATGAAAACAAATATTTGTTGAGCTGCGTCCTCTGAGAGTGCAGTCCTTTTTTTTTTCCGTAGTCCTGATGGCATCTCTTAATATACAATTTTGAAGAATACATATTGTATCATTTTCATTGATGTTAGCACGTAATACAATAACATATTCTGATCAGCTTCATAAATACAAAACTATTTTCGAACCTCATTATTTGAAGGTGACACTCCAAATTTGATGTACTGGATATGAAAATTTTGAAAACAACTATCATTGGAATACTTTCTAATAATATTATGGCATTTAATTTTGATAAAACAAAAATTCCAAAGAGACAAAGAAGGTGGAGTTACTGGGTAATGAGCTTTGAGAGTGTTGCTGCTTTTGAAAATAGTGACTTAATAATGGGATTAGTAACAGGCATTTGGGTTTTCTAAATAAGTGTTCCTTACTTTATAGAGTGAATGATGGTCTTTGCTGCTTGGGTGGGATACAATATCTTATATATTAGGTTATTATTATTTTCTAGGCAAGCATCTGTTTCATTACTGGCCTTAAAGAATTAAATATTGAAATCTTTTCAAAATAATTT
Organism: Pedetes capensis; assembly: GCA_007922755.1. Lineage (NCBI taxonomy): Eukaryota > Metazoa > Chordata > Mammalia > Rodentia > Pedetidae > Pedetes > Pedetes capensis. The sequence goes on from VMDO01033612.1 coordinate 17,456, forward strand.
CAGAAATACTATGTTGTCACAGTTGTTTGATTATTTCAGGCAAATGTTATTTTTAATATTGATAATAATGAGCAAGTTATCTTACCATGATGTGGCTCATATAAATATTATCAGTATTAACATTTTTATTTCTTAATATATCCTGTATAATTGTCAATGAAAAATTTATTTTAATTTCAAGTGTTTTGATACTATGTAAAATAAAACTATTCAATTTTAATATACAAATATGAATATATTCCTATCCATTTGTTAGTTTTTTAATGCTTATTTAATCACTTTTTTGAGTACTTGAGGAGGCTTACAAAAGCTCATAAAATGGAATA
>VMDO01033613.1:0-17779 GCA_007922755.1 Pedetes capensis
TTTTTTTTTTTGAGGTTGAGTCACAATCCATACAGAAGGCTGCATTCTTTGATCTTCCTCAGGAAATGTTTCAAATTCTCTTCATTTTCACGAAGTTAGGCTATATCTAGCACAACATAGTCCTCCATGTATTAACAAAAAACAGAATGAAGGAACTGGTGGGTTATATTTTTTAATATGGTCATTATAATATTGGGAGATTATTGTAAGTAGAATTCGTTTCAACTCTTGTCCACAATATGAAAATATATTATATAAGATGGAAGGTTAGATACTCTCCAAACACAGAGTCAAGCACTTTCTACAAAATGGAAAATAAATGACCTGGGAAGCAATTTACTATAGTAGAGTTAATCAATTAATTATATCTATTCTATTATCAAGACATATACATACTGTAATCTAGCTATTAAAGGACAATCTTTCAAACTTGATCCATAATTATTAGGTAGATATAATACCTTTTCTTTCTAGGAAAGAGTGTGAGTCACTTTAACTTATTGGTTATAGTGCTACAGCACTATACAAGGTATAGTGACAAGACAATGTAGTTTATGTTAGCAATACAATATTTCTACTGATGCAAAATCCTGGAAATATGTGGATGTGGATCACTTGATTTTAGCTTTTTAGTCATCATTGTTGTCCACTCAGATGCCTGACAAAGCATTTTGGCATCTTCTCTGTAATCTTTCTCATTATGAAGTAATACGCTGTACTGCTAGAGCCCATATACCTTATGTGGATAACTGCATAAAGTTTTATTCATTCTACCATTATTAAGTGTTTTTTCCCCTCTAGAAAGCCTTAGAAAGGTGGAACATTGCAGGGACTTTGAGATTGACCAATTTCATCTAATGTAAAAAACTCACAATGTTTATTATCAATCTATATCTTGCTTTGGATTTTCATATTTATTTAAAATCTGTGATAGTTAACAACTAAGTATAGAAATATTTATTAACCAATAAGATAGTTTCCATCTCAGTTTTTTCCTGTAATGAAAAATATATTTCTAAAATATGCACATAGGCATAAATACATGCATATATATGTAAAATTCAAGCTGTGCAACTATACACAAATTAAGGAAGCTACCTATATTAGTATATTTTCTGTTGGTATAAAAAGTACCTCAGGATGAGTAATTTATAAAATGAGCTAACAGTATTGGAGGCTTTAAACTGAAGTTTGGGTGGCCCTATTCGTTCAACCTCCTTTGGTTGAAAACTTCCTTTGCTGAATCACAGTATGAGAAAGAAATAAAAGGGAAAAAAGCTACAGGAAGAAGAGACCAAGCACATGAGGTGGTTTCATTTTGTGAAAATTCTCTCTCAGGAGGATTAACTCACTGAATGAGATCATTATTAATTCTTTCAAAAAGCTGTCCTCCCAGTGACCTCACAACTTCCTACTAAGCCCCATCTCTTAAAAGATTCCACCAGGTGAGATTGTGCTGTCAAGGTTGCACTTCGTGTTGGGTCTGGCCCCCATGGGTGTGTGTGCGTGAAGTCCCCTTCAAGTCTCCGGGATTCTATCTGCCATGTGTGTGATGGCACTCTTACATTGTTGGTGGAGCTGTAAATTGGTGCAACCACTGTGGAAATCAATATGGAGGTACCTCAAAAAACTAAAAATAGATCTACCATATGACCCAGCTATAATACTATTGGGAATTTACCCAAAGGGAGATGGGTCATCATACCACAGAGACACCTGCATCTCCATGTTCAATGCAGCGCTTTTCACAATAGCAAGGATATGGAATCAACCAAAGTGCCCTGCAACAGAAGAATGGATAAAAAAACCAATGGTATATATACACAATGGAATACTACTCAGCAATCAAGAAAAATGAAATAAGGTCATTCGCAGCAAAATGGATGGAATTAGAGAAAATTATTTTGAGTGAACGAACACAAGCTCAGAAAGAGAAACAGCACATGTTCTCACTCATAAGAGGGAGCTGATTCAAAATTACAAGAAGGAAAAATCCTGTTCAAAGGTCGGATCATAATAAGGGGGGGGGGAGATAAGAATGATGTCAATATAAATGGACTAGAAATCGCATGAAGTAATACGCTGTACTGCTAGAGCCCATATACCTTATGTGGATAACTGTAATTGTTCTAACAAGATAAAAACAAAGACCACTACAGGAAAAGTTTCTATCTTAAACAGAACTGGAACCCAAGGACATATAGAAAAAAACTACTAAGTAGAAGATAGAGAAGACTTAGATGGGAAACTTAGATGGGAAGGGTGGGAGGGGGGAAGCGTAGGAGAGGGTAAGGGGTAACCTATATGAATAATGTTTATCAAAATGCATATATGGAAAAGTCACAATGAAAAGCATGTCAAAATGAAACACATTAAGATGTACATTAAAAATTTCTAATAAAAAAAAAGATTCCACCAGTTCCTAACATTGCCACACTAGGGATCAAGCTTCTAGCACGTGAACCCCTAGAGTACATGCTCAAACCATAGCAATATCTAATTTAAAATGAAATCCCTTAAACATGACTAAGAACAATAATTCTCTGTATTAATTGTTGTTAGATTGCCCCCTTGTCTTACTAATCCCTGTTAAGTTTCTGTAATAAAAGTTGCATTTGTGACTTTTTGTCTAGTAGATTCATTAGTATGGAATTCTGGCCATTTTTTAAAGCATTGCTCTATGAGTGCCTTCTGCAAATAATTTTTACATGTTGACTCAGAATGCATCAAGAGAAGGCTTCTAGAATATTTAAGTATGATATGTTTTTATATTTTATTATAGCAGACCACCCCAGAGTGATAAGGAGAATTCCCATCTCACAGTACCCACACCTTGGTGAGTGCTGATATCTTTGAGTGGAGTGGAAACTTTGACTTGTTTGTAAACCTTAGAATATTGCATAATTAATGCAATATCCTCCCACCATGTATCTTTCAGCTTGTCAGACTGTGGGGATTTGATTGTACCTGTGATGCTAAAAGTTATGCCGCCAGTATTTCAGATACAAGCAGGACCACTCATAGTAGAGAGTTTGCAGCTGAGCTTCCAGACTAAGACAGATTAGAGTGAAAGACTCAGCAGCCCACTCCAGAAACAGTCAATGAAAGCCCTATGAATGTCAGAGAAGTACTGTTAAGTGCTATTGTTAGGTGCCCTCGAGTTGTGTCCAATTCATAGCAACACTCATAGGGTTTTCAATGGCTGATTATTTCAAGATTGTTTTGGGAGTGGGATGCCATGTCTTTCTACTGTTTTTGTGGCGCTGGAGATCAAATCCAGGACCTCAGAGTGTACAGAATGGCATTCTACCAATTGAGCTAAACCCCAACCCACTGTCAAACATATTGCTGGAAAAGGAGCTCCACAGCCTAGAAGGCATTCAAGGAATGAGTCTGGAAGAGTTGGTTCCTCAAAGTAGTGTGGACCTTAATGGTGGGAATGGAGTAAAGCCCCTGGGATCTCATTTTGTTAATGTGGCAAGATTCAAGAAGAAACATAGGGGTTGCAACAAGGGGCTCAAACATAAAATAATCATGTGCATGGCACAATGTTGGTTAGTGTTTGGTTCTGTTGGGGACTATGATTTGGATCAAACTCAACAGCACTCAACAACAATATTGCAATGTCATTCCTGTGGTTAGGTTACATAAAATGACAATGGTGAAGGGTTCTCACTTCCAAAATCACAATATATCACTCCTCTCTTGAGGGACTTGAAAATAAATTGTCATTTGTGAGAGGACTTATGAAGAAGTCCACATGGGAAGGAAATGCAGACACTTTGTAGGAACTGAGAACAGCCCCATCTGGAAACCAGCTAGAAAGGAGGATCCTAAGTTCTGCAGACACAAGGAAATAAATTTTGCCAACAACCCGAGAGAATGTGGAAGGGACTCTTGTCCTAATGAAATTTCTGATGAGACAAAAGCTATGGACAACTCCTGAAGTGCAGTCTGCTGAGATCCTGTGCAGAAAATATAATTAAGTTGTATCTACATCTCTGGTATACAAAAACTCAGAAAACTATGTGCACTGTGTTAAGATACTATGTTTGTAATGATTTGTTATGGAGCACAGAAATTAATATACTCATATATTAATATGCTGGCAGCCAAAGTCGAACAGTATATCTGAATTGAATGCAAATGTGACTGTTTAAAACATTATCTTTAATAAGAATTTAACATTTTATGGACAGAGATTTAATTAGGAAATTAGTTCATTTCTACATTTTTGTGCCCTCAATCCATTAAGATGAGCATCAAACTAAACAAAGAGAGCTCTTCTTATCCCATGATTTATAGTGTATAAATGATATGCTTCTTAGCACAATTATAAATCAGAATTATCAGGATATTCCTAAAAAGTTATAATAATATTTAAAAATTTTTCCCAAATCCTTAATATTTGGAACTCCTAAGAGAGAATCCCTATGTTATCTATCTTTAAACACTTGGGAGAGTGCTATGATCTGAACAGGTCTCAAAATTCATGTGTGGTATTAAGAGGTAGGGCATTTTTGAAAGTGAATAAAATCAAAGAGTGATGTCCTCTTGAATCAAATTAAAGCCTTTAGAAAAGAGGCTATACATAGTATTGATAGTAGCTGGCCCTGTTTTTGTCCTTCTAAGTTCCATATCTGAGGGCACAGTGTTCCTCCCCTCCCAACACTAAGGCATTCATTGCAATAATTAGACACTATCTTGGAAGAAGAGGTCAGCCTTCACCCAGACACCAGACATGCTGGTGCCTTAATCCTGGACTTCTCAGTCATCATGACTGTGAAAAATAAATTTATATTATTATAAATTACCTAGTTTAATGTATTTTATCATAGCAACACAAATGAACTAGGAAAGAGAAGGAGCAAGTAAGAACTGGATGAATCTCTGCAAATGGAAGTAGCTTCTTTTAAGAATTCTAAAGGCAAAGCTGGATCTTTGACAATTAACTGCTGCCATTATGATACCTCTAGTTCTTGCAAGACAAAAATGTGCTCTGACAACCATTATGACTTCATTTACCTTCCTAACATCCAGTCCTTCATCAAAGATATATCATAATGTTCAGATCGCTAAATAGGCAATGCAATTTAATGCTTTTTGGTTTAAGATCTGCAAGTCATGTCCCTTCCTACTTTGTTCACTAGCCAGTTTCTTCAGTTCTTCACATGTAATGTCTCAGGTATGTATCAGTGGGTGTTTTATTTGTACTTATACCTATTTTTAAAGTAGATAACAATTGCATCAAAGTCAGGGACAGTGTGTTATTCACCCTTTATATGATTAGTGTTTAGCAGAATATAGTAATGGACAAATACCAAATACTCAAGACATCAGTTTAGCACTACATTCACACACACATACACACACACACACACACACACACACGCACACACACATTTGTTGTTGTTGTTAGGTACCATTGAGTCAGTGTCCAACTCATAGTGACCCTTTGTACAACAGGTGAAATACTATTGTCAGTGCTTCTCTGCTATTCATATGGCTTTCAATGGCAGATTGTTTTGGGGAGTGGGTTGCCATGTCCCTCTCCCAAGTCTACAGGATCCAGTGTTCCCAGGCAGTCTCCCATCCAAGTACTAAGCAGGCTTGACCCTGCTTAGCTTCCAAGATCTGACTGGATCGGATGCCACAGTGAGAAGGCTTGAGGCAAATAGATATTGTATATTTTAAATAGTCTACATTAAGTACTTGATATACAATTATTCAATCAACATATGTAAAAAAATTTAGAAGGATTTCACAAAATTAATGAGTCCTCCAAGAGCTGCTTTTAACCCACAATAATTTCCATAAATGTAACAGTTTTCTTGGTATGTCAGCTTACCTAGGCTCTGGTGCCCAGTTGTTCTGTTATGTGTTAGGGTAGATGTTGTTGTGAAGATGTGTTAATCATTTTCTGTCACTGTCACAGAATGCCGAAGATAAACAACATACTGGCAGAAAGATGTATTTTACCTAACAGTTTCAGAGACTTCAGTCCATAGTTTGCCCATCACTTTGGCCTATGTTGGCCTAGCATATCATAGTGGGAGGCCATTGTGGAGGAAGCTGTCAGTTCATGATGGCCAGGAAGCAAATACCAAGGCAGGAAGGGGACAAAGACCCAATCTCCTCTTCAAAGATGCATCCCCCATAACCTAACTTCCTTCATCTATGTCCCACCTCCTAAAGTTTCCATCACTTCTCAGTAGTCCCATGGGATGACAACCAAGTCTTTAATACATGGCACTCAAGGGACAGTCTGGATCCAAACTATGGCAGAAGCTATTTGTGGATCAATTAAAAATTATAATCAGCTGAGTTAAAATAAAACCATATTACCCTCCTTATTTTGAGTGGTCCTCTTCCAATGAGCTAAAAGCCTGAAAATACTGAGATTTCCTAAAGCAGCAGTTCTTCCTCAGGACTTAAATGCAGAAACTCTGCCAGAGTTTCCAGGTTTTTGGCTTGCCTGAAGAGAATTTCAAATTGATGACTGTAAATATCCATTTTTTCTTGAATTTCCAGCCTGATATCTAAACTTTTTTTTAATTTACCAGCATCCATACAATGAGAGTCAATTGCTTAAAACAACTCTCTTAAGAGATAAACAGATAGATTGATACACAGATGGAGATATAAGAGATATGATGAGAAGACTGAGTGAGTGTTTAAATTTAAAATAATATAATGAAAGATATATTGCCACAAATCTCCCTTAAAATACTCCTCGTGGCTTCAGAAACACTTATCCCATCATTCTTACCACTTTCTGAAGCAGTTCTGGAAATCTTACATGAGTGTCTTTATTTGCACTGCTGTGGCTGCCTTGATATCCTGAATTGATTCAAAACATTTATCTTTCATGATCATTTTGACTTTGAGGAAGAATCAGAAGTTGGACAGGTGCCAGATCTGATAATCAAGTGAATGAGGAAACATTGTAATATTTTTCTTTGACAGAAATTGCCCACCAGAAGTGATGTGTGACATCGAGCTTTGTCATGATGGAGGACAAAACTAAAGACACTCATGAAACAAATTTCAGAACTGCTCCAGAAAGTGGCAGGAATGATAGAATAAGTGTATTTAAGCCAAGGAAGATTTTAAGGGGAATTAATGGCAATGTGCTTTTTACTGCAATAATTTTTTAAAGATTCACCTTATTTTTTATCATACCTTGCATCTTCTATTGGCTCTGTTTCTCTAGTGAACTCGACACATAACGCGAATAAATTTTAACTGATGATAGCTTAATAGTTCCTGTGTCCTAATGATGCTGATGCCAACAAGAGATAAGAAGTCTTCTGAATCTCACTATTGTGAAACTTCAGATTTGTCTTTTTTAAAATGCTTTTGTCATTGAAAATATTATATTTGTAAAATTTACCACAGTTAAAAGATGAATGCAAAGAATAAATTTAAATTCTTTTCAACTTTATGTATCTATGTGAATATATAAAGCTAAATCATGGTTTCAATGGATAATTAACTGACTTAAAGATGTCATTATGAAATAAAGTGTGTTTTAAAAAATCTGTTCTTGTTATATGGACTGGGATATTGTCATGTCTTTGCAATGCAACCTTCAGCAGCATCTCTGTGTAAAATGAAAAGGAAAGAATTATCATAGTGCTTTCAATACATTTGTTTTCTAAGGAAATTGAGCAATGAGACTGTAGTAGACAAAATAATGCCACTTCCCATTTAAAAATAATTTGTTTCCATTATAATTATCAGACACTGTTAATATATTTCCCTGTGTGGTTAAATAAAAAGGGACTTTGAAAATGTGTTTAAATCAAGACCATTGAGATGTGGAAATTTTCTTGGTTCTGATCTAATAATAGAGTCCCTAAAAGAGGAGATCTTTATTCCATCTGTAATATGAGGAATTGGGATAAGAATCTCAAGTCACTAGCTGAGAATAGCTAATTGTCCTGAAGGAATTTGGCCATGAGTCAAGCAACATGGTCCCTTTTAGAAGCTATAAAAGGCAAGGAAGTAGATTGACCTCCAGAATCTACACACCCTAACACTGTAGGTACCAACCCCTTGATTTTAGCAGAAGTGAGGTCCATGTCAGACTTCTAATCTGTAACAACTTGGAATATAAATTTGTGCACCTTAAAGACATGGAATTGGTTATAATTGATAATACCAGTGTTAGAAAATAAATACACATTTTGTCAAACTAATTATGATATGTGGACACATCCATGAAGTTAAAATTACCAAAAGAAAAAGTCATACAAGATTTATTTTGACAGCGTCTTTCTTCAGTTCTACAAAATTGATAGGGCAGAATGAATAATTTGCTGGTTGCATTAATAGTTGATCTAGAACTTTATTGTCTCTGTTCACTTCAAATAAGGTCATCTAGCATAAATGTTCACACTGCTGACAACTTGCCACCAACAGGCAATTTGGAGCACCCCTCAAATAGTCCAGTTGATGATATTATAGAAATGTAACATCCCTGCAATTGTGGTAAGAGAGATCTTAGAGCTGCAGGCAGGCAATTTCTAAAGTTAAATAATAAGACATAGTGAATTCAGGTAGATGGACAAATAGCATATTGTCCCCAAACAAATGATATGAAGGACAGCCAATACTTCAAGTACATTTATTTTGCAAAAATAGGATAGAAACCTTTTAGTGCAAGTGTTTAAAGAATGACTAAATTAAAGAGGTAGTCTATGAAAAAATGTAGATTTAAGTTGCTGTGTTGCCTAGATAGAGGCAGATGAGTAAAAGAAAAGTTGATGTGGAGATTGTTTTTGTCCTATCACAGAGTTATTAGCAAAAAATAAAATAAGATAAAGAAAAAATGTTTGAAATGACACACACGTTAAGAGGAGAGATTTTACTAAAAGAGCAAACTTTGGAGATAGATGAAAGAAAAATATCATATGCCTTTTGTATTAATAATTTATGAAAATTTTCAAAGGTTTTGATAGTAGCAATAGTTTGAAGATATTTTTTTCTCCATATAAACTTTTAGTTCAGTCTTCAACAAAAAATTTGAGAGTTTAAAATTAGTTAATTGCCACTATGCTCAATAAAGTAAATTAAGTTCCAACTTAGTATTCATTGGTGTTTCTTAATTTCCAAGTTTTTGAGAACCAGTATTGTTCAACGAAAATAAAATGTGAGAAGAATTTTTTTTTCTTTAATTCTAGCAGTGGCATTTTACAAAATGAAAAAAGAAGACATTAATTTAATTCTAATGCCATGTTTCTTTTAACCCAACATACAAGGTTAAAATTATTATTATTATATCTAATATTTTAAAACTATTTGCAAAATCAAGCATATAGATTACATTTTTTGACTAGTTCCATTTCAAGGAATCAGTAAATACATAGAGTAAGTGGCTACTATATTAGAAAAAATAGTTTTAAATGTAATGATGTTTTCACACTTTGTATTAAAAAAAAGGTAGTCCTGTCAGGCATAATGGCTATTGCCTGTAATGCAAGCTACTGAGGAGACTGAGTCAGAAGAATTACAAATTTGAGACGAGAGGCAGCAAGCATGTTAGTGAGGCACTGAATAAAAATAAAAATAAAAATAAAAAAAATAGAAATAGGCTGGGGTTCAGGCCAGTGATAGAATACTTTCAAAACATAGTATGTACAAGGGCCTGGGTTCAATCCTTAGCTACTGCCAAAAAAAAAAAAAAAAAAAAAAAAAAAAAAAAAAAAAAAAAAAAAAAAAAAAAAAAAAAAAAAAAAAAAAAAAAAAAAAAAAAAAAAAAAAAGAAGAAGAAAGAAAAAGAAAAAAGAAAAAGAAAAAAAGTTGGTTGAAAGTTGCATTCATTTGATTTTAGAAAACAACTTGATCCACACTCTCTTGATAGCAATCAATTTGTGATAGAAGTATTAGCATATCTGAACACTGGTGTCCATTACAACTTCAGCTAGAGCCATTCTAATTCCCTCATATTCATTACCTCGTGTTTCTATACAATGCTTTTTGGAGAAACTTTCCCTAATAAAATTCCACTTGAAAATAGTGTTTTAAAGAAGTGATAGCAAAATAGAATCCACATATAGACAGAAGCCCATGAATTTCATATGTTTTGTGCCTGAACAATTTTTTTTTCAAATAAACTACTGCTGCATTGATAGCTTTTTTTTTCCTCCTTTTTTTTTTCTTCTTTCTTTCAGTACTTGAGGTTTGAACCCAGGTCACCACATATGCTAGATAAATGTCCTTATACTCTGTGGCATCCTCTGCCTTTTTTTAATTGGGCAGAATGCCTCTGGCCTTGAACTTATGATCCCTCCTGCCTCAGCACGAAGTAACTGGGCTTGCAGACATGTACCATGGCACCTATCCTATACCTACTTTTGTAAAAATGAAGTATCTGTCCAGATATTCCTTGCATGCCCATTCTTCAGTCACCCACCAACACTTGCGTCATATAATAGCTTATATTGCTCCCAATATTTATTTTGAGTTGTCTATCAAGTTCCTACAGAAAATAGAAATTTCAAATTGTGCTACTAGTCTGGCATTCAAGTGAAGACATCCAAGATGTCTACTCATATGTAAAGAGAGTCCTCGTTAGTTTTCTTGTAAGTATTTGAGCAACATTAAATACTATGATTGAAATCTCGCCTCAATTATAAGTATAAATATTCTTAATTAACTATTCTAGGGTTTAGTTCGGGAGAAGGACCCAGCAACTCACTCCCAAAAATCGATCCACCATTGAAAACCCTATGAATAGCAGAGAAGCACTGACAATAGTGTTTCACCCTTTGGACAATTCCAGGGCACCTAACAACAACAACAAACCTTCCTTCAGTAAGGTCGTTTTGTAACCTTCACGAATTTTTCCTAACAGAGCACTGGTTCCCAATGTGTGATTTCTGAACCAGCAGTAGCATCATCCCTTGAGGGTTTGTTAGAAGTTCAAATTCGTGTGTATTACCCAGTACTACTTAACCAGAAACTCTAGATGAAGGGCCCAGTAACTCATTTTTCAAGAAATCCTTTAAATATTTGTCACATGGTAAAATTTGAGAGCCAACATAAAGGTAAGACAAAGAGCTACCATATGCTACTTGCCTCATTTTCCCCTTTCAAATAATGCAGTGTAATATGGAGCCTGGGCAAACAAGCTCCGAGGTCACACTCAACTTCTGGAAAACACGAAGAAGTAGTTTAACTTTTTAAAACTAAGTTTCTTCATTTGCCTTAGGGGTAAAATATTCCCTACTTCAATAGTGGCTCAACATATTAAATGAATTAAGCCACAAAAAATTCTTAGCTCAATTTAGGGAGAAAATGCTTAGCACGATGCCTATGAATTTTTCCCCTTTGATACTATTGTTGCTATTTCTAATATTAGTACATCTACTATCTATTCTTATTACTATTTCTATTGTCAAAGAAGTAAATATTATGACTTAAATAAAACTACATAACAAGTCCAGGGACAATAATTTGAGAAATGTTTAATAATTTAATGTAAAGGAAGTTAGATTGTTTGGAAAAAATTGTAGATACTCTTATGTAATACCAAGATACTGTCATTGCAAAAAGTAGTAACTCAATCTGTCAAAGTAGAAGCCTTGTTAAAATATGTCAGTTATAATGAACTCTTTATAGGCATATATTCTTGGAATTTCGTATAATGTTCAAGCCTAACACAAATGTGTAAATGGTATAGAATTTTTCCCCATGATTCAACTTACTTTCTGCTTTGAGTACGCATAACAATGAAGTTGAAACATCAACTCAATCTGGAGTAGGTTCCCAGTATTGGGATTTATTTGGATCACTTACCCCTGGAATAAACTGTCCTGAAATTGCCTGAGATTTCCTTCATCCAAGCTGATCTTTAGCCACCAGTCTCTCCAGCTTGTAATTGAAACCCTCTGCTTGCCTATCTGCCTACTTTATTCAGATTGCACTGTTTATGCTTTTTCTTTCATCCAAATCTTAAATTCAAAGTTCATTATCTTTGGCTCTTGTGTCACTCTGGGGCATGCAAATTACCATAAATTTACTTGTTGCCCTTACCTACTAAATCCTGAAAATATCAGTCCCTACATATGGCAGACACACAATAGCCTAATTGCTTTGGAATGAGAGGGAGGATGCAAACAAATTCAGTCACATTTATAGGTATGACATACTTTCTGTAATATTATAAGGCCTAAATCATATGCCTTCCTTAAGTTCATCTTCAGTCTGCAGTCATATGAGCCCTTGTAGCTTTCCTTAGTTACAAAGAAATGAATAAGTAACCATTCAGCTAACCTAATTCAATTCACCAGACCATGAACTACACACAATTCTTACATTTATAATGTGCTTGGCACCAATGCATAAAGTTTGCATGCACTCACAGAGAGACATTAAATTTTTACCCTGGAGAAAGATGAGGAAAAACATATGGTATTCACAATTTTAGTGATTAAATCTCAAGAAGCATAAAATGAGCATTAAGATCCTGCAAAACAGAATGAATAAACATAAAGGTGGGGAAACAGTGGGGAAACAGGAGAAGAAACTTTAGGTTTTCAAGAAAATGTGAGTTGAAATTAATAAACTTATTCCAAATGACAGAGATAAGTTTAAAATAGTATCAGACCCAAATCTCAGCTGTTGAAGAGAATTGACTAAGAATACAATAATTGGTTTTGGATCCCTTCATACTAACAAACACACCTGCCCATCCACCCATGCACACATGCTTTATTTTTGAAATATGATTGTAATACATTTTTGTCTTAGTTTTGATTATGTGGGCTTACTTATTATGCATAATAACTTGCATGTTTCTTTCTAATTTATCTTAATAATGAGATTGATATTTTCATTGTCTATAAAATGAAGTGGTAATTTATCAGATTGAACAAGCTGACTTCAGGATATGAAACTCTAATATCTAATCTTAGTGTTAAACTAATTCAAAAAATTTGCTATTCATCCTCAAAGAAAATAAAACCAAAAATATTCACCCAACAGATGCTTAATAAATATTTATTTTTAAAACAAATAAATTAAAAAATATAAGAAGGGAGCAATACAGAGAAGGAAAGAAAATGTATATGAAGGAAGAGAGCAGGGAAGGGAGTGTGGGAAAGAAAAGAAGAAGAAATTATGGAAAAGAAAAAGAATTTGCAAAAACTTCAGTGATAAACATGCAAAACTCTTTCTAGACCTTGTTTTATTACCATTCATTATTTCTTCCTTCAATTTAAGCTTGATCTTGTACTTGAGGAATAGCCAAATCTTTAAAACAGAGGTAGGAAATCCTCTTTTTTTCCATAGTTTCATATTATTCCAGCCATTTAGTCCACTCTCAGAAGCTATTTGTTTAAAAACTACTTTTCCTTAGACACAAATTCTAGTAGCTTTCCATAATACTATCTTATAAAGAATCTATGCTCCTTTTAAAGTTCTGCTTCCATCAACATATTTAGATTGTTAAAATCACCACTTCAATGATTCCCAGGCATTAGACTCTCCCTGTAGACCTAACTAAAGAGCATAAATAAAATCTATCGGAATAATTTTTCTAAATTCTACTTGCTTGCTGTTGCCCCTTTCAACAATTTTCTACAATAGCATATCCAAATTTGTACACTGGAAAGATTCCCAATCTGTTCTTCAGCTCCATTTCCAGATTCATTTACTACTATTCTTGGGTATCTGTCTGCAGCCATAACACCCTAGCATCTTGGTCTCACCTGATCTTGAAAAGTAAGCAGGGTCAGTCTGGGATGGGAGACCATCTGGGAATAGAAGATGCTGCAGGATAGGGAGAAGGATGACAATTCATTCCTGAAACAATATGCCATTGAAAACCCTATGAATAGCAGAGAAGCACTGACAATAGTGCCAGACAAGGCACAGTGTAGGAGTGGGTCATTAGGAATAGGCCCTGACTGAATGCCTCCTAACATCAACCCCAACAATTCTTGGGCATAAAAATCCTTATGTTCTCTCGGGCTGGACCTTAGATATTACATCCATATTGCTACCTTCTCATTCTTTTCCTATCTTTTCCCAATTGAGATAAATCAGTTACCTTTTCACTGGCCCCACTCCATGACTCTTACTTTTGATCCCAGGTGGACCATTCTCTATTGTGCAAGCTTTTCCAAGCCAGTCCAGTCTATGGTACTCTTTGGTCATTTTCATGCTAGTCATAGCTACAGTCAGCACATTTATTTAGCATATGATAGGCAGTATCCAGTGTTCTTAGTTAATATTTTGCACAGAATGGCAGTCCCTTCCTTATTGTAGGTGAGCGGAGCAAGCACAGAGTTTGCAGACCAGTAATCTAAAACCATGATTAGGAGAATGGAAACTGAAACTAGAACAGAAGATACATATTCTGTCTTTAATGCTTACTCTCTTGGATAAGTTACAAATGACTCTGGGCCCCAGTTTACTTTGACTGTAAAATGAAGATAACTGCAATATTGTCTTGATATTGTGTGAAGTACACATAAATTCCTTGAGCAGTGTTGGAACATATCAAATGATATTTAGAAGTTGGCTACAATAATAATATGTTGTTGTTGTTGTTAGGTGCCGTCGAGTCGGTATCCAACACATAGCGACCCTCTGTACAACAGGGGAAACACTATTGTCAGTGCTTCTCTGCTGTTCATAGGGTTTTCAATGGCAGATTGATTTTTGGGAGGGGGTTGCCAGGTCCTTCTCCCAAGCCTACAGCACCTGGTGTTACCGTGTGGTCTCCCATCCAGGTACTAACCAGGCCCGACCCTGCTTACCTTCCAAGATCTGATGGGATCAGATTCCACAGGGCTATGGCTGCAGGCTACAATAATAATATAGCCATTACTATTATTATCAACTAAAATGGCTGATATTTGCTGAGCAATTAGGCATATTACCAACTTTGCATACGTTTTGCCATCTAATACCCACACCCATATTGCATTGATCAGGCAACGAAAGCTCAGGTAACATTTTTCTAGGACACATACTTGTCAGGGCGACAGTGAAATTCAAATTTATGTCTATATGTCTTCTAAGTCTTGTTGATAACACCTAATAAAATAGATCATCAATTATTAGTGAATGTTTTTGGATTTTCTGATTTTATATCATCTTTGAAAAATCATGGTTAATATAAGGAAAGACAAGTTTTAAGGCTGTAGTCTGTTGACTTCCAAAGTCCAACAGTTAGTGAGAGTTTTACTTCTCATTTTTTCAGACTACTTTTGTGGTTTTCCACAATACCATTTCAACTTTTTCAGCTATTTAAAGATTTATAATAAATTACTGATGTATTAACATCACCATATGTTAAGTTAATCTTTCTAAAGTAGTGTGTAAAATGATAAGAAGAAGCATTAAGGTACCTGGATGGCAAGGCAATATAAAACTTGCTAAAATAAATATATAACTCATACCAATTTGATTTTAGAAAAGAAATTTAGAACTTAACTGCAAAAGCTATTGGTAGGTGTTGTATTTATTAAGAAAAGAATAAAATGTGATATTAAATGTATTGCTGTATGGGTTTAATATAAAAAGTGAGAGTATAATGTGTAATATGAGAAAATTTTGAATACTTGTAATGTCTTTCAAGCCATTGAAGTGATCCCTAATCTAAATTATTACCATTCAAGTTCCACTGACAAAAATTTTCTAAAAAAATTCTAAATATCATAAAACCAGTGTGCAATAGGCTTATATTTTCAATGGACACAACATATTTTCATCATTGTCATAAAGAATTATTGCAGTTTTCAGTCAGGCATGGTAGTGCATGCCTGTAATCCCAGCAACTGGGGAGGTAGAGACAGGAGGATTGCAAGTTCCAGACCAGAGGCAGTCTGCGTAATTTATCAAGACCCTGTCTCAAAAATTTAAAAACTGGTCTTGAGGTGCAGCTCAGTGGCCCAGCACATGCAAAGCATGCAGCGCGAGGCATTGGGTTTAAGGCACAGTAGGGCAAAAAAAAAAAAAAAAAAAAAAAAAGATATATTGTAGTTTTTATTTTAACACCATTTTACTGTGATTTTTATCATGCTTTGGGAAGTTAAGCTACTTCAAGTATTTCCTCAGCCAAGATTCTTTTCAATTGAATACACTTGATAAAATATGCCATCACAATCCTTCTATTTCAAATAATTTGGAACTCATCTCAACTTTTTCTCCATAATCTGTTATTCTTCTCATTTTTGGAATTAATGAAAATAAGCATAGAGATAGAATTTTTACTACACAATTTACAAATATCTAATCTTTTAACTGGGCTGGGATGCAGTTGAGTTGGTAGAGCACTGCTCTGCAGTTTCTGAAGTCCCCAGTTCAATTCCCACCTACGGGAAAATGGGAGAAGGACGTGGCAACACACTCACATGGCAATCCCGAAACAATCAGCCATTGAAAACCCTATAAAGGTCTCTATGAGTCAGACATGGCTCAACAACAACAATCTTTTAACTATGTTACTTACTGTTAACTTATCATGCTCAAGTATTAAGTAGATTTTTAATTCTTAAAAAAACAAATACTTTATATTGCCTTTTGAACTAATAGATTAATAGCTCTAGGGTTAGATTTCTCCTGTTGCTTTCTTGTTGTTTGCTTATTTATTTGTTTATTGCACTATGATAAAGATTTCCTAATTTTCCCTAATACTTATGTAATATGACATTAAGTGATCTAGAAGATTTCAGAAGGCAGCTCGAGAAGAAAAAAAAACAAATATTATAATGACATGTGCAAGGAGCTGGAGGCAGAAAACCAAAAGGGAAGAACACGCTCTGTGTTTCTCAAGCTTATGGAAGTGAAGAAATAATTCAAGCCTCGAGTGGCAGTAATAAAAGATTCTACAGGGAAAATATTAAATGATGCAGGAAACATCAAAAGAAGATGGGAAGAATACACAGAGTCATTATACAAGAAAGAATTGGTAGATGACCAACCATTCCAAGAGGTTGCATACGAAGAGGAACCAATGGTGTTGAAGGATGAAGTGGAAGCTGCCTTGAAAGAACTGGCGAAACATAAGGCTCAAGGAATTGATGGGATACCAATAGAGATGTTTCAACAAACAGATGCAGCACTGGAGGTGTTAACATGTTTATGCCAACAGATTTGGAAAACTGCTACTTGGCCAACTGACTGGAAGAGATCCATATTTGTGCCTATTCCCAAAAAAGGGGATCCGACTGAATGTGCAAACTATCCGACAATATCATTAATATCACACACCAGCAAAATTCTACTAAAGATCATTCAGAAGTGACTGCAGCAATACATAGACAGGGAATTACTGGAAAATCAAGCGGGATTCAGAAGAGGGCGGGGAACTAGGGACATCATTGCTGATGTCAGGTGGATATTAGCTGAAAGCAGAGAATATCAAAAAGATGTCTATTTATGTTTTATTGACTACGCAAAAGCATTTGGTTGTGTGGATCACAACAAATTATGGATAACACTTCGGAAAATGGGTATACCAGAACACCTAATTGTGCTCATGAGAAATCTGTACATGAACCAGGAAGCAGTTGTTCGAATAGAACAAGGAAACACTGAGTGGTTTAAAGTTGAGAAAGGTGTGCGTCAGGGCTGTATACTTTCACCCTATCTCTTCAATTTATACGCTGAGCAAATAATCCGAGAAGCTGGACTGTATGAGGAAGAACGTGGCATCAAGATTGGAGGAAGACTCATTAACAACCTGCGTTATGCAGATGACACCACTTTGCTTGCTGAAAATGAAGAGGATTTAAAACATTTACTGATGAAGATCAAAGATCAT